>CM062808.1:824741905-824989405 GCA_031772625.1 Pinus tabuliformis
TATAGAAACTTGCATAAAATTGGTTTTGGATGCCTGGAAGTGAGGATGAAAGACGAGGACATGCTAGGCGTGTAATATGTGAAATGAATGGAGGACGAATGGGTGTGATGCCTAGCTTCCTGTCTGTTGATCTCTGAGTCCTTTGTTGCCTTTAAAACCCTACAAAAATCACAAAATTTTATCAATGGCCAGGTTTGAGGTCAATTCCATGGCATTTTGTTTTTTTTTGTTTGTCTTTTTCTTAATTTTTTTTTTTAAAGACACACAAGTCGACTCAAAGGAGGTTTTCATCCTGTTTTACTCCCTTAGGTGCCTCAAGGGAGGTTTTTACTCAGGGATATTTTTATCTTCCTTTATCACTCTTGGGTTGCCTCAAGGATATTTTCAATGTAAAAGTCGACCTCAGGTGCCTCATAGAGGTTTTCAACTAGGTCCCTTATTTTTTTTCCTTTTTTCATTTTTTTCAAAAATAAAAACAATTTTCAAGAAATTGGTGAGCTCGAGGCTGAGACAATTCCAAGCACGCTCACTTCCTTAGTGATCGTGTTGATGAACTCTTCTAATGAAAAATGTCTTCTATAGACTTTCAACGTGTATTTATTAACAAGCAAGGGGATACCTTCTTCATAAATGGTCCTTAGTTTCACAGCCCCATTGTCATGGAACTTTTCTATCAAATATGGGCCATCCACTTGGCCATCAATTTTCTTTTGAATTCCTTAAAGTTAGAGTCATAGATAAGAGCCCAATATCCTTCTTGAAAAACTTTTTCTTTGATGTTTCTTTCATGCCAAACCTTTTTTTGTACTTGAATAACTTTTGTGTGTAGGAGGGCCTTCATCCTGAATTCATCTAAACCATTGAGCTGGAGCAACCTCTCTTGTCGTGCCTTTGTAACATAAAAATCCAAATGTTCTTCCATTCTCAATGTCTTGTACTCAAACTCAATGGAGAGTAGAGCCTTCTCCCCATAGACCAATTTATAAGGGGTGAAGCCAATGGTCCTCTTGCAGGGTGTATCATAGGCCCAAGTGGCCTCCACTAGTCTGTCGGCCAAATCTTTTCTACTACTACTAACAAACATTGGTGAGAATGCCTTCCAATGCTCTGTTAGTAGCGTCTACTTTTCCATTGGCCTAAGAATGATAAGAATTTGACTTCATGTTTTTCATTAGGTGTGATGTCAATTCAGCTCCCTGATGAGTGACTAGCACTCTAGGGTACCCAAACATGTAAAATAAATTCTCCCTTAAGAAATTATCCATTTTTTCTTTTGTTTCTACCTTGACAGCCTTGGTTTCAACCCGTTTTGTCAAATAATCAGTGAATACAATTATGTACTTTTTCTGCCCTGATTGTGGATCAATGAGCCCAATGAAATCCATGCCCCAATTGTAAAATGGCTCAAGAGTCACTTGAAGTTCCAAAGGAATTTCATCCCTGGGAGTAGGTTTCCCCATTCTTTGGCACTTATCACATTGATTGGTGTATCTTCTTGCATCATGGTGGAGAGTGGGCCAGTAGTAGCTATCTTGCAGTACCTTGAAAGATGTCCTCTTAGCTGCAAAGTGACCTCCATAAGGCCCATCATGATAGGCCAAAATGATGTAAAATACTTCCTCCTCCCTGACACATCTCCTCAAAATTTGATCTGGGTCTAGCTTGAAGAGATTGCCCCCAATCCAAGTGAAATTGGTGCTCTTTCTTATAATTCTACTTTTTCCCTTGGAGGAAATATTTGGAGGGAACTTTGAAACCACTAAGTACGTCGATATATTAGAAAACCATGGAGAGAGAACTGAAATAGAAAATAAATTCTCATCTGGCAACTGATCATCAACCATTCCTTCCTCCCCTGTAGGCAAAGAAAGTCTAGAAAAAAATATACAACTACATTTTCTCTACTAGGCTTATCAATGATAGTTAGATCAAACTCTTGTAATAAAATAAACCCTCTAACAATTTTGGCATTCACATCAGAATTTTTCATCAAATATTTCTTAGTAGCATGGTTAGTATGTACAAAGGTTTCGTAACAAGTGATGTAGTGTCTAAATTTATTCAAGGAATGGACAATAGCTAGGGGCTCTTTTTCAGTCATAGTCTAGTTCAATTTAGCCTAGGATAGATTTTTGCTAATGAAGTAAATGGCATAAGACAACTTGTCATCTATCTGGCCTAGAGTTGCTCCTATAGCTTTGTTAGAGGCATCATCATGGATGTGGAAAGGAGGAGCCTAATTTGGGCCTCAAAGTATGGGTGTAGTACTCAGCTTGTCCTTTAAGGTTTCTAGGGCCTCCTGGTAGCTTTGCAACCAATAAAATTCAGAGTCCTTGGCCAATAGTTGAAACAAAGGTGAGGTTGCATCTAACATCCCTCTACTTCTAAGATGTAGGGACCCTCTTTATGATAAAAATTTTATTTGGGTCCACTTGTAGTCCTTGGGGAATATTGAGTGACCAAGAACAGTCCTTGCATTCATCAAGAAATCACACTTCCCAGGTTTAAGAGACAAGTTGATTTCAATGCACTTATATAATACTTTCCCCAAGTTAGAGAGGGCCTCCAAGAAATCACAACCATAGGGAATGAAATCATCAACATATAATGCTACAAACAGTATACTAGTTCTGAAAAGATGCTCAAAACTTCCCTCTGAAAAGTGACAAGGGAATTACATAAGCCAAGAGGAAGGACCCTATAAGAAAAGGTACCTCAAGGGAAAGTGAAGGTTGTTCTATCATGGTCCTCTGGGTTGATCTGGATCTGGTTGTAACCACTGAATCCATCCAGCAAAGAGAATGACTTCTTCCCCGCAAGACCATCCAAGACTTGATCAATGAAAGGTAGAGGTTAATGGTCTTTTTTAGTGGCTTTGTTTAACATTCCGTAATGCACACAGATCCTCCATTTTCCATTATTCTTTGGGACCAAAACTAGAGAACACACCCACTCACTATCTGAGATGGGGTAAACGAACCATGCATCCAAAAACTTCTGCAATTCTTCTTTAACTATGTCTTTGAGGGTTGGGTTCATTCTCCTCTCAGGTTGGTGCTTTAGCTTGTAGCCTTCCTTGATGTAAATGTTGTGAGTACACACCGAAGGGTCTCCAGATATGGTTGATATGGAGGTGGAGGAATTAAGGCTAGAGATTGGATGTATGGGGGTCTCCAGCCCTATGATGGGGTATCCCACTGAGGTTGTGGGTGAGCATATGGCTGTAATGGTTGATTGTCAAGTTGGGAATGGTATTGGGGTGCATAAGACCAGGGAGAAGGTGTAGGCAATGAAGGATTACTAGGTGGACACCAAGGGGGAATAGATGCATTCTAATTAGGGTTGTCATATGAATAGGATGCCCCTTGGATTCCCTGATGCTATGGTCAAGGTCCTTGAGGCCTCCTTTGGTTGATATAATAGAGTTGTTTATTCACATCTCCAGTTCCTTGATACACATATTTCAAGCCAGGTTGTTATGAACCCGGCTCAAGAAAAATATAGAAAAGATAGATCAACGCCTTAGAATTCAGCCTCTTCGAGGGGGCAACCTCCTTTACATTACATAAATGAACAATTCTTGGATGATACAAATGAAAAGACCTCCTTTCTATATATAGGAGTCTAAGGGGTCATAACATAATCAGAGCTGACATAACAATAATAATGTAAGGGCACAATAATAACAACAGTGGGCTTCTATGGGGCACAATAGTAACAATATGGGTACTACATGGGTACCAAGGAAAATTTTAAGGATGGAAAATTTTCTTGAAGTTTAAAAACATTGGCGAATCTCACTAATCCCTAATATGTAAACTATAAAATGTGTATTGATATATTTGTAAAATTATTCAAATCTATAATGATTTTATATATAGTCTCTATATAATGTTGGCGATTTTTGAGGTAAAATAATTTTATATTCTAAAATTTGGGCGAATCGTCTTTTATAAAAATTGGTAATTGGCGAATCTTTTTTGGAAAAATCAAGGAAAGTTAGCCCACTGGGTGAACATTAGCCCCTAAAATTTTCCATGATGGGTACATCAATATAATAAGTGGGTTGTACTAATAAAAATAAGGGGTTACACTAGTAGTATAGGGGCCTAACATGCCCCTCTCCTTCAAAAAGCGTTGTCCTCAACGCTTGAGTAGTTCTTGATGCTTCTGTATAAAATTTTTGTCCTCCCATGTGGAATCTTCAGTGCGTAAGTTCTTCCACTTGATGAGATACTCTGAAATTAATCGATTTCGTAGCTTTCGGGTTCTTGTTTCTGTGACTGCTCCAGGTTCCAATATGATTTTTTCTTCCTCTTCAATTTCTAGCAATATTGTTTGAATTGGGATCTTTTGCAACTTTTGAATAAGTGGCCATACTTCTTCGTCCTTCTTCCATTCATCCCTTGCTTCATTTATCCAATTTGGTTGGATAATAGAAATAGCACAAAACAATGCTTCCACATCCTCATCCTTGAAGAGTCTTCCCATTCGTTAAGGTCGCAATTTTTTAAGTGCGTGTAGTATTGCCAACATTTCCTTCTAATAAATAGCTTTCTTGAGATGTAGCAATAAAAATACCCAATCACCTACATCAAAACATTTTTCACTATGATTTTGATCTACCTGTTGTTCCGTTTAATTTTGCATCGAAGTGGCGTTATCCTTTAAAATTTGGAGAACTTGTTGTTGATGCTCGATGTGATCTTTCACTGCTTGAACCTTTTTCTTCTTGATATGTCCTTCTATCTCTAGAGTTTGAGGAGTGGTAATTTCTTCCAATCCTTTACAAGATATGGTTGGATTCATTTCTTGATGCTCGATGTGATCTTTCACTTCTTGAACATTTTTCTTCTTGATATGTCCTTCTATCTTGATAGTTTGAGGAGTGGTAATTTCGACCAATGAATTACAAGATATGGTTGGATTTATTTCTTCTTTTTCGATGTGATCTTTCACTTCTTGCACCATTTTCTTCTTGATATTTCATTCTATCTTGAGAGTTTGAGGAGTGGTAATTCTTGTCAATGCTTTACAAGATATGGTCTGATTCATTTATTCTTTCTCTGGGGTGGGGTCCTGGCGTATATCTTCTTCTTTTGATGTTTCTTGATCCTTTTATTCCTCCTCTTCATACTCTATGTAAAATAATTTCTTCTCAGCACACTTATGACCTTTAGTGCATTTGCTATCACAATTGTAACAAAGCCCTTTTTCTCTTTTTTCTTCCAATTGTTGTGGTGTAACCATTGTAGGTTGTGGAAGGCTAGGAGAAACAACACTTCCATCTTTATAGTTGTGAGGGGTATGCTTCCTGGTTTCCATAATTTTGCTTTCCACTATGTCACAAATCCCTTTTACTCTTTCCAATTGTTGTGGTGTCACTCTGAGGAAGGTGTTGCTCTTTGTATGCTCATAATGTGCTATCAATTCTTCCGTAAAAATTGACCACGTAACAAATTGTTTACGAGAACAAAGCCCTTCATACCATAAAAATTGATCCAGTTCTAAATATGAAGATGCAATACATACCTTTTGTAACAGTGGTACACCATTTAGATCAAAATATTGCTCCATCTGAAGTATACAATTTACCAGATCCTTGCCATCAAACTTCCTCATCTTGCTTTTTCTTGATTTTAGGAGCTCGATCATGAAACGACAGTAACTCTGTACGTTTGGATCTTTAAGTTTTGAAATTGCGACCTGTAGTGGCTCTTTGTGTCCTCTTTCCAATGCCACTATTCTGATCCAAATTGGATTCTCCAAGAAAGAGTTATGCACAATCTCCCAAGATGACCTGATTATAGACTAGTTCAGTAGAGCGAAGTTGTACGACGTGCCACGAGTCACTGTTTCAACCTTTGAATCTGAAAAATATATACAAGAAACTACAGTCCATCCTCTTTCTGTACCTTCTTACAAAATTTCAATCCGATGCTCAGAGAGAAAGTTATGACGATTTTCCCTAGGTCACCTGTTTGGAATGTAATTTAGGAGTCTGCAAAAAGACCGAGTTCCTCAGATCATATCCCCGCAAATATAGCACGAAAAGATCTAAAATTCAGACCCGAGGTTCAGCGCGATTTCTTCTCAAATGGGTTTTTTTTTTCAACTTTTGAAACGTCGCAGAAAAAACGTTATAGCGAAAATTCCACGATGACCTGTTTGGAGCAACGAAACCCTAGAATCTAAAGCTCTGATACCAAATGTTATGAAACCAGCTCAAGGAAAAGATAGAAAAGATAGATCAACGCCTTAGAATTCAGCCTCTTCTAGGGGGAAACCTCCTTTAAATTACATAAATGAACAATTCTTGGATGATACAAATGAAAAGACCTCCTTTCTATATATAGGAGTCTAAGGGGTCATAACATAATCAGAGCCGACATAACAATAATAATGTAAAGGCACAATAATAACAACAGTGGGCTTCTATGGGGCACAATAGTAACAATATGGGCACTACATGGGTACATCAATATAATAAGTGGGTTGTACTAATAACAATAAGGGGTTACACTAGTAGTATAGGGGCCTAACATGAGCACTTGTCTGTGGAGTAGTTTTCCTCACAGACTGATCAAACCTCTATAATATTTAACAGACATTCATTTCTAGGGTGCCTATTGTTGCATCTAGGGCAAAAGATGACTAAGGCTCTTTCTGCTTCCTCCTACTTATCTAGATGGTGTCCATTTGTAGAGCAAGGGTATGCAACATTTCACTCTTAAAGTCCTCCAACATGTTTCCTATTTCAATTTTGATGGATGTGTTGGAGGAGGATGAGTTGGCGAAAGATTGAATAGCCCTACCCTTCTTTTTGGCTGCCCTAAAATTAATTTTGAAAAATGTCTTGATATCCCCATAAGATAATAGGTATATGTCCCCTCCCAACAACATGCTTAGGGCTTCTATGATATCTTCCCTGACCCCTCTAAGAAGGACTAACTTGAGTGATTTAGGATTGAGGGTGCACCTGGCCATTTTGTAGCTCATTGCAACCTTTCCTCATAATCTTCCAAGGACTCATCATTTCCCAAGGTCATTCTAAAGATTTCCTCTTTAGTGTCCTTGGATCTACATTAATCCTTCTAATTATTGTTGAAGGCTTGTTGCATTTGAGCCCAAGTGGTGATGTTTTCCCCACATAAACCCATGAATTAGTGAAAGGCTTCATCCTTAAGGGTTGATGGGAACAACTTGAACTTTTCGTCATCAGAGGTATAGTCCTAAGTTCTACAGATGACAACAAACTCAAACAAGAAGGAATCAGGGTACTCTGACGTTAAACCATGGAGGTGAGGAAGGGAAGAGGGGATTATGATATTCATCCTATCATCTCCATTAATTTCTCTAATTGGGAATTGCACCCTCAATTCTGTTTTCAGCTCCATTTTTGTTTTCAATCTCATTTCCATTTCCAGCCATGTTGTAGGTTTGTGGAATGGTTTCTATTGAAAAATGTGCAACAAGAAATATAAAAATAGAACTTGCTAAAAATAGAAGTTTGGCCAATAAGGTCATTTTCCACCTTGGGTGAGAGGTGAAACTGCTAAAAATAGCATTTCTAGGTCCCTTCCTATTTATAGCAATCCCTGGAATATCTATAAGAAGTAAATTCGAATTTGGTCTTACCAGCAGTTTGGAATATTAATTAATTAATTCTCCATGAGTTAATTAGTTACGAAAAAGAAAACTTGAAGTCTTTATGAGAACATGCAATTATTTCTCCACTGATTGGGGAATGTGCCCATGATTTGCTCCACTGATTGAGGAATTAAGCATGAGTTCTATATTGAGAGGATCAGTTGACTTAGTTTAACTAAGTCAAGTTCAGTTAGATTAATTTAACAAGTTGTTAAATTAACTAGATATAGTTTGTTGATGCTTGTATGCATGTGACAACTATTATTTTCAGATAACTACGTATTCTCTAATGGATAACTGATGCATGGAAGTTCAGACAAAGACTTAGTTGAGATCATATGAGGGACATTGTACTATCAGATGCTTGGATATTTCTAGTAAGTATTCCTTGCATGAGGAAGGAATCTATTTTCTTTTATGACTACGTAGTTGGACTTGAGGTGATAGAAGGTATGATTAGGCCAACTTACAGTCTATATATTGAGGCCTAGGTAGTCCATGATTTTTCATCATCAAAGTATAGAGAGAGCAGGATAGCTTTTGAGCTAATTCTTTTTGTATGTTGTTGAGGATTTCCACTTGATTGATAATATAGAGATGGGGTTTTAGGCTGGTGCTTTTTCCTGGATAAACTCTTCTGTGTTATGTGTGATTGATTCCTTCTTATCAGTTATATGTGTTCATGCTTGATGTTTCTCATGGTTGATTAGCTTCCTCAAATTTATGGTAGATGTAGATCTAGTGTTATGCTTTAGCACATTGCATATATCAGTTTGATCTGCAAGTGAAATTTCTACATGATATCAGTGAGCTATCTGATTTGTAGAGAAAATTCTACATGGTATCGGAGCACAGGTGATCAAGGAAGAACAATATACAAGAAGGAATTCGAAGTTTATTATTAGGGATATAGATCTCAAGTTCTTATCACATCTATTTCACTGATGGCATTTTATGGTTTGAGGCTTGAGTATGCCCTTGATGGAAGGATCGCATGGAGGTAGTATTAGAAGATAACGGCCTTAAGGACTTCATTGATGAAGAAGTCCCTAAGCCTACTGATGCTACTCAATTGGCGGAATCGAAGAAGTGTGTGGCTAGAGCTAGGAGAGTTCTCTTGGAGGGAGTACGAGATCCCATTGTCTCCAGCCTCCATGGGAAGGAGACTCCGTTTGCAATGTGGAAAACATTGAGATATTTATATCAGAATAGCAGTGATCTGAGGAAGCTGGCACTGAAGGAGAAACTTCGAAAGATCAATTGTGAAAAGGATGAGATGATCTCTATGTATCTGACCAAGCTCATCACATGTAGGGATGAGCTTGCAAGTGTAGGGGTCATGACAGCTGACGATGATATGGTGATTTTAGCACTCCTTGGCCTTCGTAAGAGCTGGCATAGCTACCAAGACTCGGTTAACGGAAGGGAGAAACTGCCAGATTGGGAATGACTATGGTTAGATTTGATGCTGGAGGAGATCAGGTGGAGCACCAGAGACGGTTCTTCATCCATGGAGGATGAGGAGAACTGTGCCTTAGCAAGTAAGGAAAAAAGGGGAAGGAGAAGGTTTCTCTTTCCAAATATTTTTCTTCCAATGGTGGGAATAAGGTTGACAAATCGAAAGTGCAATGCTTTCGTTGTCATGAGGTGGGCCATTATGCTGCAAATTGTCCACAAAGGAAATCCAAGAAGGGATCCGGTGAAGGATTTGAAGGTGAGGCACTTGCTTCACATTTTGAGTTGGATTTCACACTCTTCGCATGCATGGTTTCATCCATGGTGGGAAGTGGTTGGTTTCTTGACAGTGGAGCTACTTTCCACATGATTGGCGAGAAGAGTTTGTTCAGTACTTTGAAGGAGAAAGATCTCCAGATACTCATAGCGATGGGTAATGATGAAAAGTATAGGGTCTTAGGTGTAGGCACGGTTATTTTTTAGAGGGAGCATGGAGCTCGCCTTGCCTTGACCGATGTCAACTATGTACCAGGACTGAAGAGAAACTTGGTGTCGATCACGATGCTGGAAGACAGAGGCTATGATGTAGTATTTAGTAAGGGAATACAGAGTTTCATAGCCTCTGTCTTCCACAGAGGAAATCCAAGAAGGGATCCGGTGAAGGATTTGAAGGTGAGGCACTTGCTTCACATTTTGAGTTGGATTTCACACTCTTCGCATGCATGGTTTCATCCATGGTGGGAAGTGGTTGGTTTCTTGACAGTGGAGCTACTTTCCACATGATTGGCGAGAAGAGTTTGTTCAGTACTTTGAAGGAGAAAGATCTCCAGATACTCATAGCGATGGGTAATGATGAAAAGTATAGGGTCTTAGGTGTAGGAACGGTTATTTTTTAGAGGGAGCATGGAGCTCGCCTTGCCTTGACCGATGTCAACTATGTACCAGGACTGAAGAGAAACTTGGTGTCGATCACGATGCTGGAAGACAGAGGCTCTGTCTTCCTTGGCCCTATTTTTTGTTGCATTTTAAACTGTGAAAGCAATGATGTGTTTCAATCACTTCTTGAAGCAACAATACTGTTTGGCCTTATTTTTGTAAATCATGTGTTGCAATGATGATATGTTTTCCAACGCTTGGTGAAGAAACAATGACTTTTGGCCTTGTATTGATAGCTAGAGTATTGTTTCCACTTTTATGTGAACTTGACCACAATGTATGTGTTATAAACTCATGGAAAGTATAGGATGCTTGGCTACGTTTTTTTTTGTCACGTAGAAAAACATGTAATTTTCAAGATATTGTACTACAGGTCTGCAGGGGATGTAGTTGTCAGCTCATTGCTTATGGCTCCGAAGGTCAAAGGTGAAGGAGAAGGAAGGATGACCTTCTAGGACACTTGTAGTGCAGACAAAGTATAGAGTAGTTGCAAATTATTTAATGCTTTTGGAGGACCAAAAGCTTCTCTTAGAGGGGAGGATTGATCCAGGAGGATGCTAGAGGATTGATGTAGGAGAATCCTGGAGGATTGATCCAGGTGGATCTTTAGAGAGTACTAGTGGCATGGTAGAAAGGCTAAAAACTCAAAGTGGCAGAATTTGGAAAACTTAACATTCGATTGAAGTGTTCGTCATCTTGATTCCATCGGTGGGAATGAAACTCAAATCCTAGTTCATATGAAGAAGTTAGAACAAGTCAAAGTTCAAGTTTAACTTTTCCAGGTGGCAGGAGGAGATGACATGGCAAAATTTTCAGTGAATGGGGAACCACCAAGTGCTAGGATGCCATTAGGTACCACATATCTCATATCACATATCGTGGGAAAACAATGGTCGAGGGTTAAGGAATCAGCCCCCATCATTGTCGATTTGCGATTGTGATATCGCATATCGCATATTCGAGGTGCACAATTGTTATGAATCGGCCCTCAACATTTCCAATTTGCAATATTGATATTACCTATCACATATCGGAGGTGGAAAATTGTTGTGAATCGGCCCGCAATAGAGCCTAATTGCGATGCGATATATCGCTATCGCAATCGCAAAAAGCGCTAGTGTTTTTGAAGCGGTCGTGGTAGTAATCTAGGTTGCAATTACGATAGGGTTCCAAATGTGATATTATACACTATATTTCATAGAGTGGTGGATCCTATTTTATCACAGTGTATGGACTTGGATATTCGTCGAGGGAAGTGCCCATTGAAATTTGTGATGGGGAGTGTCGGATGCGATGTACTATACATTGTGATTTATAAACACAGCAGGTCTATTGTATCGCAGAGTGCCAAATTGTTTGTGTTTGGGACTGTCCGTTGATGGTGGGAAATACCGATAGTAAAAACCGTCGGTTTCAATGTGTAGTTGAAGAAGTTTCGTGCCATGTTTGTAAGGGCTTTCACCATAGTTGTCAGGTTATTGCCATGTATCGTTTTGGCCTCATCCTGCATGTTTAACTTGGTTTATTGTGTTAAAACTGCCTAAGTATTGTGGGATTCTCACGAAGGCAGGAAGTACTAGCCGATTAATTCATAATCTATTGTGCAGTAGACCCTGACCCTCGCAGTAGTTCGAGACCTCACTTGAGTAGCACAGAGATTCTGAGAAGGTGGAGAAGGCTTGATTATCCAAATTGGGTGTTTGGATAGGTGATTTTGCATGATTTTTCGCTAGGAAGTCAGTGGTAGTATCTGTTGCTAGAGTTGTACTCTCCATTTTCCAACTATCTTCCAGATTGGAGGTATAAGGATCTTTATAAAAAAAATCTTCTTGTACTTCTCTCTTTCCATGCCATTTAATGAATGAAGGCCTCCCCACTATTGAGTAGGGCCTGTATATGCAGTCCATACTTGATGAACTCTGTAATCAAATATCTATGTCTTGATCTCATGTGGGATTATGTCTCTTTTATATTCATTTTATATGCTTATGTTCCATTATTTTTAAGTGCTCTGTTTCATGTAATTTTGATACGTCTATAAGTAAAAAAATCCTAGATCATCTCAATATAAAAATCAACAATCATCAACCAGGTTTATTTATGGCTTTATAATTTTTGTTTTAGTATTTTTATACCTTGGATTCATGTTATTCCCTTGGTTTTAATATTATTCCCTTTGGTTTATAATATCAATCATTGCCAACCATGATCAGTCCTAATTAATCATGGTTAACCATGGTCAATCATGGTTAAACATGATTAACCATGGACAACCATTCTTTATAAAATCAATCATGGTCAACCATGTAAAATCATGGCCAACCATGATCCAATGTTGTATTGTGACAAAGATTGTCTCAATATGAAAATCAACCTTTGTCAACCATGGTCCAATGTTGCATTGTGAGAAAGAATGTATCGATACGAAAATCAATCTTGGTGAATCATGGTCAAATGTTGCGTTGTGACAATGATTGTCTCAATATGAAAATAAATCATCACCAACTATGGTCAACATTGTTTATTTTAGGGTTTAATATTATTCCCTTGGGTTTATTATTATTCTCTTGGGTTTATTAATATAAGGGTTCATATTCCTAGGGTTTAATATTGTTGCCTTGGGTTTATTAATCTAAGGGCTCATATTCCTTGGGTTTAATATTTTTTCCTTAGGTTTTTAGTATTAATCTATTGGGTTTATAATATCAATCGTGGTCAACCATGATCAATCTTGGAAAACCATGGTCAACCATCGTTAGGCATGGCCAACCATGTTTAACCATGTTTTATAAAATCAATTAAGGCCCAACATCACATTGTGACAATGATTGTCTCAATATGAAAATCAACCAATATAAACCATGGTCAACCATGTTTATTTTAGGGTTTAAAATATTTATCTTGGGGTTTATATATCTTGGGTTTATAATATTAATCCCTTGGGTTTAATATTATTCCCTTCAGTTCATAATCCCTTGGGATTTTAATATTAATATCTTTGGTTTATTATTCCCTTGGGTTTATAATATCAATACATTGGGTTTATTAATCTGATGGTTGACCAATGGTCGACCATGGTACAACGTCACATTATGACAAATATTGTCTCAATATGAAAATCAACCACAGCAACCCATGTTTATTTAATGGTTTATAATTTTTATCTTATGGTTTATATACCTTGTGTTTATGTTATTCCCTTGGGTTTAATATTATTCACCTAGGTTTATAATATTAATCATTACAAACCATGTTCAATCACGGTCAAACATGCTCAACCATGGTCAACCACTTTTTATAAAATCAATCATGGTAAACCATAGTCAATCATGGCCAACCATGGTCCAACTTCACATTGTGACAAAGATTGTCTCAATATAAAAATGAACCTTGCTAAACCATGGTCCAATGTTATATTGTGATAAATAATGTGTTGATATGAAAATAAATCTTGGTCGACCATGGACAACCATGGACCAATGTCACATTGTGACAATGATTGTCTCAATATGAAAATCACCCATCGTCAACTATGGTCAACATGATTTATTTTAGGTTTTATAATATGTATTCCCTTTGGTTCATCATCCCTTGGGGTCTTAACATAAATCCTTTTTTTTAATTATTCCCTTGAGTCTATAATATGAATCCCTTGGGTTTATTAATATAAGGGTTAATATTCCTATAATTTAATATTATTCCTTAAATTACGTTTAATATTTTTTCCATGGGTTTATAATCGCTTGGGTTTTTAGTATTAATCCTTTTAATTCATTATTCCATTGGTTTTATAATATCATGGTCAACATTGGTCAACCATGTTTTGTAAAATCAATCATGGTCAACCATGGTCCTATCTTGCACTGTGACATTGATTGTCTCAATATGAAAATCGACCATCATCAACCATGTTTATTTTATAGTTTATAATATTTATCTTAGGGTTTATATACCTTTGGTTGATCAATCATGGTTAATATGAAAATCAACCATGGCCAATCATGGTTAAACATGGTCAACCATGGTCCAATGCCACATTGTGACAAATATTGTCTCAATATGAAAATCCACCATGGTGAACCATTGTGAAGCATGCTCAAATATGGTCTCACATCGCATTTTGTTAATTATTTTATCAATATGAACATTAACCATGACTAAAGATGTTTATTTAAGGGTTTCTATAATTTATCTTGTCGTTTACATACCTTGGATTTATGCTTTTTCCTTGGGTTTAATATCATTCACTTGGGTTTATAAACCCTTAAGTTTTTAGTATTAATCCCTTAAGGTTAATTAATCCTTTGAGTTTATATATTTCAATCATGGTCAACCATGGTCAACCATGGTAAATCATGGTCAAGCATCATTAACCATTTTTTATAAAATCAATCATCTCCCAACATCGTATAGTGAAAAGGATTGTCTCAATATGAAAACTAACCAAGGTCTACCATCTTTATTTAGTGATTACAATATTTATATTAGGGTTTCTATACCTTGGTTTTATAATATTAATTACTTATAATCATTTGGGGTTAATATTATTCCCTTTGGTTTTTGGTTTTAATCTCCTGGGTTTATTATATCCTTGGGTTTATAATATAAACCTATTGGGTTTATTAATCTAAAATTTTCACCATGGTTGACCATGATATAATGTTGTATTATGACAAAGATTTTCTCAATATAAAAATCAACCATGGTCAACCATGTTCATTTAAGGGTTTATAAATTTTGTCTTAGGGTTTATATACATTGGGTATATATTATTCCCTCGGGTTTAATATCCCTTGAGCTTATAATCATTTAGGTTTTTAGTATTAATCCGTGGGTTTATATTATCAATCATGGCCAACCATGGTCAACTATAATGATCAATCATGGTCAACCATTGTCAACCATGTTTTATAAAATCAACCATGGTGAACCAAGGTCAATCATGAGCAACCATGGTCTAATGTCTTGTTGTGACAAAGATTGTCTCAATATGAAAATCAACCTTCATCAACCATGGTCCAATATCCCATTGTGATAAAAAATGTCTCAATGTAAAAATCAATCTTGTTCAACAATCTACAACCATGGTCCAACGTCGCATTTTGATAATGATTAGCTAAATATGAAAATCAACCATTGTCAACTATTTTCAACATTGTTTATTTTATGGCTTACAATATTTATCTGACGATTTATATACTTTGGGTTTATAATATTAATCCCCTGAGCTTAATATTATTCCCTTAGGTTCATAATCTCTTGGGGTTTTAGTATTAATCCTTTGGGTATATTATTCCCTTGGGTCTATAATATCAACCCCTTTGGTTTATTAATCTAATGGGATCACATTCTCAGGGTTTATAATTCCCTTTGGTTTATTAGTGTAAGGTTTAATAGTATTCCTTTGGGTTTAATAGTATTTCTTTGGGTTTATAACCACTTGGGTTTTAAGTATAAATCCCTTGGCTTTATTATTCCCTTAGGTTTATAATATCATGGTCAACCTTGGTCAATCATGGTCAACAAATGCTAATCATGTTTTGTAAAATCAGCCATGTCCAATCATGGTCAACCATGGTCCAACGTCTCATTGTGAGAAAGATTTTTTCAACATGGAAATCAACCATGGTCATCCCTGCTCCATCATTGCATTGTGACAAAGATAGTCTTGATATGAAAATTATTCTTGGCCAACCATGGTCCAACGTCACATTGTGACATTGATATCAAAATCGACCATTGTCAATGTTGTTTATTTTAAGGTTTATAATATTTATCTTAGGGTTTATATACCTTTGGTTTATAGTATTAATTCCTTTGGCTTAATACTATTATGCTCGGTTCATAGTCCCTTGGGGTTTTAGTATTAATACTTTGGGTTTATTATTCCATTAGGTTTATAATATCAATCCCTAGGTTTTATTAATCAAGGGTTAATATTCCTAGAGTATAATACTGAAATAGAAAGGGATTATAAACCCAAGGGAATAATATTAAACCCTAGGGATTAATATTACAAACCCAAGATATATAAAACCCATTGAATAATATTGAACCCTATGGATTATAAACCCTAGGGAATAATATTAAACCCTTGAGTTTATTAATCCCTTAGGTTTAATAGGCCTTTGGTTTATGATATTATATTTATGTACCTTGTTTTTATAATGTTTATCCCTTGGGTATAACATTATTCGCTTAAGTTTATAATCCCTTGAGTTTACATTCATTGATTTATAATCTCCAATTATAATTACTTAGGTTTATAACATCACTATTATTAATTAATATTACTATTAATATTACTAATTAATATTATTAATTGATATTACTATTATTATTAATTAATATTATGATTATAAATTAAGATTTATATTACTACTATTATTATTAAATAATTAATTTATATTACATAATAATAAATAACATTTAATATTAAATAGTAATTATCATTTATTGCAATGTTTTTTTTAATTATCATGATAATAATAATATTTTTATTGCAACAAATTTTTTCTATTATCATTTTTATTTTATTGTAATATATTTATCAATGGTAGATACAAATGAAGACTTTAATTATATCAACTACATCAATATATTAATGTGGTTGTGCTAGTTTTAGTGAAATCTAAAAAATATTAATTAAATTTAGATATTTTATGTTATCAAAAACTATAAAAATAAATTGAGTTACCAAGAACATCTGTTATTAGCAAACCTAATTCAAAAATTATCTCTATATATTTTTTTTAAAATATATCTATTTAAATATTTTTTCAATGTAATTGAGAAAAGAAGAAGGTATTAGCACTTGTTAAATTTTTACAGTTCAAATGATTATGATAATTTTGGTATTATTGAATTCAGAATTATATGATTCATAATGATAGAGAAAAAATATTATAATAATTTAAAGTATTATTGAATTCAGAATTATATGATACGTAATGATAGAGAAAATGATCTTTGGATTTTTATCATGCACGGTTTTTGGGTTCAACCTTTCAAACTCTCCAGTGTAGTTAATGGTTTATTAACCACAATGGAGGGTATAAAACATTAACCCTAAAATTTTTGGTAGTTTAATAAATCACTATACTACGATATAAATTTCTTCTTAAACATAAACCTGTAAAAGAATATAGTATCAAAATTAATAATAGTGATTATAATTTTACCACTCGGTAGAAATTTAGATTTCAAATTATTATGATAAATTTAATACATCCACCCCGCGTTAAAAGCAAGCAACGGTACAGTATAAATTCAAAAATTTATACTCTTAAAGATTCGGTCAACGTTTTCTCGCTAAGGATGTTCATACCAAGAACATTACACATTTACAATCTTCAACATTTTTCTTTTTAGTTATTCCCAAGTATTATATTTGCGAAATATCAGTTGTTCACGGTAGATTATTTTGTTAAAACTGAGGCATTACAAGGTTTTAAAACTGGTAAGAGCTATTAAGGATGATTTGAAGCTCAATATGGGTCCATAGAAATATTGATTTTGTGGAAAAAAAAAAGAAAATTAAATAAACTTTTAAGCTTTGTTATTTAAGGTTAAATGTTATTTTAATATTCATGGAGTACCCTATAATGTGGGGAATAATATTTTTCATTGTTTAAAATGATGGGTCTATTTGGGTTAGTTCAATTGGGGATGGTGTGGAATGAAGTCTTATCGAATTGAAGACCTTGGATTCGAATTTTGGGCTACCCTCCGTCCTAGCATGGTGAATAATGGACATATAAACACTATAATGGGATAGTCTTACCAAACTTACCCAAAAAGGATATGATGAACATTTTCTTCATATACTTGCAATGTTCTTTGGAAAATTGTACATGTGTAAGTATATTTTTTTTTGAATTGAAAAATCTTGGGTAAAATAATTGTGAGAGACATATACTCTTGTTCAAAATTAAACTACAAAAACTGTAAAGACCAAACCTCCCCACTTAATCATTGGACCACAATCTTACAACTACATGTGTAAATATACATTTCACTAAAAAATCATGTAGTGTTGCCAGATCAAAAGCTCATATTCCAAGGAATTCCCACCTTGCATCACAAGAAATTACCTTGCTTTATGTCCATTGAAAATTTTAATTGAGTGAGATTCTCTCTTTGGTCATTACTTGGAATTGGCTACTGTTTTTCAGGCGGAAGCCCACGAAGAATTGTCGTCTTGGGTCTACATGCCTCGTACGCACACATGATCACCTGCGTACGTACACTTTCTCTCCATACAAAAACGCAAAAGAGAATATATAACATGTGAAGAGTTGAAAAGCGTCAAACCTTACAGCGTCAATAATTGCACTTCTCCTATTAGAAAAACAATTGTACATGTGTAAGTATACACGCAATAAAACGCTCAAGTTTCATGTGGTCTCACCATCACAAAAGCACTCACTCTGTGCTTTATGTCAATTGAAAATTCTAATTGAGTTAGATTCTTTCTTTTCTCATTACTTGGAAATTGGCTACTCATCGTGTCTCTACATGCCTTCATATGCCTACGAACACTTACTCTCCATACGAAAACGCAAGAGTAAATATACAACGTGTGAATAGTTGAAAAGCGTGAAATCTTACCAGCTCAGTCAGTGGATAAAAGCTTGAAACGCGATATCGTTCTCAGCACAGTCAACGGAAGCCTACTGGCGGTAGCTTTATGTCGGTGCCTTGCTTTCCTTTTGTATCATAATGTGTGTCTTTTATATTTTTTTGGAGTGTAAAATATCATGAAAGGTTTGCATTTCTAGTTATTTGATTTCTCTAGGTGCATGATAGCTCTGGTGTTAGATGGATATAAGGTAGTTTTAGTTGAGGGCAACAATATCACATTTTTAGATCATCATTATTATATATATGTTTGACATTAACTTCAAAATTCACATTATGCTATCTTTGTTTGGCATGACCATATCATTCTCTTATTTAATTTAGTTTGTGTTGCTTGCCTTGAATGGTTTGTACATTTTCTTTTTGATGTTTTGAGTGGTTTGTATATTTACATGTTTGGATTTGGATGCTAGTGTTTGTGAATGTGACAATTCTTATGTATATTTTTATATGTATATGTAATTGTCTATTACTAACTAGTTGGTAATGAAGAAGAGAGAATATTTTCAATAGTTTGCACGAGGATTGATAATGGAAATCTATTTCATTTAATTTTAGGTATCACAACTTCTTACAAATAATTAATTCTTAATATTTTCCCTCTAGGTGTTACTAAATATATATTGATGAATAGTTTTAGGAATTGATTGCATCAAGATGACTATTGAAATAATTCGTTTCTTTGTTAATGTTTGAATAATTTATTTCCTTCAAGGATATTTTGTTGATTTTTTTATCTATATTCTATTTTGCAAAGTCAAGAAATAATGTATTTTTTAATTTTCTTAATGTGGCCAAATTTATAAAATCTTTACATCCAAAGAATTATTAGATCTCTTTGACGAATCTTTTGATTTATTTTGAATGTTTATAAATATATATTTTCCTTTATAAATATTATGAATACATTGTTGTACACAATTATCTATTAGTAAGTTTGAACATATGTAATTGTCTGTTAGTTGGGGATGAAAAAGAGAGACAATCTTGTCAAGGATTAATATTCACTTTGCACGAGGATTTATTCTACACATCTATTTCATTTTAATTCAACGTATCACAACTTTTGATGATTAATTAATTCTTAATGGTGTCCCACTAGGTATTAATAAATATATCTAAATATATCTCCCTCTCCCTCTCTCTTCCCCTTCTCTCCCTCTCTCCCCCTTCTAACTATCATCCCCCCTTCTCTCCTCTCTCGCTCTCTCCCTGTCTCCCTTATCACTCCTCTCTCTCTCTCGACCTTTATCTCTTCTTACCTCCCTCTCTCTCCCCCTCCCTCTCTCCTTCTATCTCTCACATCCTCTCTCTCTTATATCCTCTCTCGCCCTCTCTCTCTGACCTCCCTCTATCACCCCCTCCTCTCTCTCTCTCCGCCCTGCAACTTAATCTCTATCACCTTACCTCCCTCCATCTCTCCCCCATTCCTTCCATCTCTCCTTCTTTGTCTTTCTATCTCACCCAAAATAGACACTCTCTCTCTCTCCATCTCTCCCTCTTCACTCGTGCTCTCTCTCTGTATTTATTTCTTCTTCACTCCCTCTCTCCCCCTCCAGATCCATCTCTTTGTCCCTCCCTCTCTCTAGTCCTTCCCCTCTCTCTGTTTCTCTGCCACCTCCTTCTCTCTTCCCCCATCTCTCTCTCTCTCTCTCTCTCTCTCTCTCTCCCCCCTCCAACCTTGTCACTATCTCCTTCCCTATCTCCTCCTCTCCTCCCCCTACATCATTGTGTCTCCATCTCTCTCTCTTACACTTCTCTACCTCTCTCACTCTGCTCTTTCTCCCTCTCCTCATTACTCCTTTCCCCTTTCCTTCATTCTATCTCCATCTCTCCCTTGTTGCTCACTTTCTCTATCCACCTCTATCGTTGTATGTATTTGTTCTTTCCTCCATATATATCTAGATTTAATTATATATCATGATATATTAATATATACTTTCATATTACAAAAAGTATATTGTATTAAAGTTGATATTGTAATAATCTAAAGTTATTAAATTTAATAATATTAATATTATTGTTTTGAGGCTTCTGTGATTAGTGCTTTGTGTGTAGTTTTCTTCCAGTGTTCTCGCATCCATAATTATTTGAATCAACGTTTTGAGCCATCCACTATGGCTCATCATCAGGATAGATTAGTAATTGTGTATAAATCATAAATAAAATCACTAAAATTATAAAAATTTCTAGGTACAAGGCACTAATATAAAAATTAGTACTAATTAACATAAAAGCTATCATTAAAATCAAGCTACTTAATTTACTCTAGAGTAAGAACAAAAAAAAAATAAAATTAATTATAAAATAAAATAAAAACAAATACAAAATAATTAATTAATTATAAATAAAAATAAAAATAAATAAGAATCTATTACTAATAATATACAAATAATTAAATTAGTTTTCATTACTAGTATTAACATTAATACTGATTATCTCTCAATAATAGGAAATAATAAAAAATATTATTATAAAATCATTTTATTTTTATAGTTAAATTAAATCCAAGTATTATAAAACAAATTATGATAAGGTTGGATTCTAGTCCCTTTGCATCTCTTAACCCTATTTATTCAATCCAATGAGATACCCTATATACAAGGGAGAAATTTCAAGAGGTTCGGGTATTCCAACATATAAAATCTATGATAGCCAAGAACAAGGCAAATCTCGCATTCCTCAAGTGATGCAGGGATTCCTCAGTCATTCCTACATTCACCAACATCAAACACAACCTTAGAAACCCTAGAAATAATCACATCTTTACCAAATCTAGCCAGTCCCTTCTCCATTCTGAATTTTCCAGAACTCATGCTTATCTTGATAGATTGAACAAAAAAGCTTATAGATTGCACCTTAGTTTATACAAACAAATCAACCCGGAACTTTGGACCAGAATAGATGGGTGTTCATCGCTGAAGGCCCCTAAAAATGAAGAAGGTAAATGCTTAAAACTTAACTTAAAATTCGAAAATATACACAACATCTCAAACCCTAAGCAGAAACATCTAGATAACTCAGACAACCTTCCTTCACAACCTAGAATTAGCTCCATGCAAAACTCAGTCCTTAATGCGCTAATCCTTAATTATGTACATGAAATCAACCCAAGCAATCCCATTGTCAGTCAGGTCACTACGCAAACCAACACAAGAGATCCGCTGACAGGGAAAATCATGTTGATATCAGGACAAGACAACTATGTTAATGACAATCCCGCAAGCCATGCTCCAACATATTCTACAGTTAACAGAGAACAATCCATGTTGCTTGAAATAACGAATAAGGGTATATTGATGACAACATTCAGCTCGAAGGTTCGCAGTCTTGAAGAAACACAGCTGAGGAAAGACTTGCACAGGGACAATCTGACAATAGTAATGAAATCCGCAGAAGACGTTATTCGCAACACACAAGAAATCGGTATCAATGACAACCTCAACAATGTATCCCTAACAGGTAATTCACTGACATAAACCTCCATTAGCCAAGACACGATACAGGAATCCAGGTACGTTGCTAATTCTACAGAAATTGTAGTAAATTCATTAACATTAAGGGAGGCTACAATGATGGCCACCATCATTAAGGAGTAGGTGCAGGTCAATAATGCCAACTCAAGCTGTGGGTGAGAGAAATTCATAGTAGATAAGCATAACATCTACCTTGTGTCAACAACATTGAGAACCATAGCAACAAATCTACCCACCCTGCGAAGCAGACACGTAGTGAATCTATCAAACAAGAAAATTGACCAAAACACCCTCGACCTCCTTGAAAAAGGATTAGATTTTTCCATTTCCCCCTCGACAATACCCAAAGAAGACATTCTTTGCAACATAGAGTATGGGATCAGGGACTTACCAAACAACATTAAAGAAAATATTAGACAGGATTGCTCCATCATACTGAGAAAATCTCAACCGCCTAAAAGCAACATTTTCAGACAAGAACATTTAGCACTCAAAAACTTAAATCAAAACCTTGAGATTGTAGTCTTGAAAGCTGATAAAGGTGGTGCAGCTGTAATAATGAACACAATTGATTATAATGAAAAGATGATAGACCACCTCACCAACAGTGGCTATTACATTAAATTAAATAAGAATCCCCTAAAAAAGATATCCAGAAACGTACACAATCTTATGAAATCAAGTAAAGAACACAACATTTAGAATCTATTAGAAAACAACCCATACACCCCCAGAATCTATGGAGCCTTGAAGATACACAAAGAAGGCATCCCCATAAGACCCATCTTTAATACGATAGCAGGTCCCACTTAACAGTTGGCAAAATGCCTAGCTAAGAAATTAAAACCTCTGGTCGGCAATACTAGTTCCTTTGTCAAAAACTCCACCCACTTCATCAATGAGATAAAAGATCTAAACCTAGATGCCAATGACATATTAGTTAGTTTTGATGTTAAATCTCTCTATACCAACATCCCCATAGATGAAGCCATGGAAGTAATTCATAAAATCGTGAACTCTAACACAACAAAATTAATTGAGGTCTGTCTCAAATCTACCTTCTTTAGTTTTAGATATGAAATTTATGAACAAATGTGCAGTGTAGCCATGGGATCCCCTATATATCCTATCATTGCAAATCTCTTCATGGAGGATTTTGAAACTAGGGCCATTGAATCTACCCCATTAAAACCAAAACTTTGGCAAAGATTTGTAGATGACACTTTTATTATTTGGCCCCATGGAAAAGAAAAATTAAACAATTTCCTACAACACCTAAACAGTCTATCTAATTCCATCAAATTTACCATGGAAATAGAGGAAAATGATAGCCTTCATTTTCTTGACATCTTAATCAAGAGAAACAAAGATGGATCCATATCACACAAGGTGTATCATAAGAAAACCACCATCCATCCCAAAAAATTGGTGTTCTCAACACTCTAGCAACCAACGTCATTCATATTTTAGATGAAAATCATTTTGAAGATGAGAAGAACAATCTTATGAATGTATTCACTGAGAATGGATACAATAAACATCAAGTGATCAAAGCCTTTAAGGATGCAAAGAATCCTAAAAACAAATAAGCACTAGATGATCATTTAGGCAAAGTGCACCTCCCTTACATATTAGGCACAGCAGATATAATTGTGTACATTTTATAAAAGAACAAAATTAGAACCACTTTCAGACCCATGAACACCATCAACAGATGCCTAAAGTCGATCAAAGATCCCGTTGATCCCAAATGCCAAAAAGGAGTTTACATGGTTCCATGTTCTTGTGGAAAAACATACATTGGAGAAACTGGTCAATCTATCCATACCAGAATTCAGGAACATGCTTCCGATATAAAACATAACCTCTCAAAACCGTTAGCCCTGTTGAACACCCCAGTAAAACCAATCATCACGTCTGCATTGAAAACTCTAGGGTAGTAACCAAAATTGATCATTGCCACCATAGAAAATTAAGAGAAGCCATAGAAATAGGCAAAAACCCTAACAACCTCAATCGAGACGAAGGATGGAAAATAAGTGACAATTGGATTCCTACTTTAACATCCTAGAACACCCTCTCCCAACTCAACCCTTCCCCCCTTTACTCTTGACCTCCCTCCCCAACCTTCTCTCTCTACACTTCACACTCATATTAAACATTGACCCTAATTTCAAATTCTTAAAATTAAAAACAGTAATTTACATCTTAACTAAAAACAAAGAATGATCTTAGATCACTAATATTAACATTAACATTAATTAATATTAATACATTTTAGAATTATAATACTAAATCATATTAACTCGGATTAGAAGAATTTTATAAGGATTTCATTGAAGGAATATTGATAGAAAATTGACAATCGTTATTCATAGTATTTAAACATATATAACAATACATAAAAAAATTTTATAAGAATTTCATTTAAGAATATTATTAGGATTTTTAATCAAGACTAAAATATACTTATAAATCATAATAAAATCACTAAAATTGTAAAAATTTCTAGGAACAAGCACTAATATAAAAATTAGTACTAATTAAAATAAAAACTATCATTATGATAAAGCCAATTAATTTACTCTAGAGTAACAACAAAAACAAAATAAAATTAATTATAAAATAAAATAAAAACAAATATAAAATAATTAATTAATTATAAATAAATAAAATCCTATTAAGAGGATTAATAGGATTTTAATCAAGACTAAAATCTACTTATAAATCATAAATAAAGTCACTAAAATTATAAAAATTTATAAGTACAAGGCACTAATATAAAAATTAGTACTAATTAATAGAAAAACTATCATTAAAATCAAGATAATAAATTTACTCTAGAGTAAGAACAAAAACAAAATAAAATTAATTATAAAATAAAATAAAAACAAATATAAAATAATTAATTAATTATAAATAAAAATAAAAATAAATAAGATTCTATTACTAATACTATAAAAGTAATTAAATTAGTTTTCATTACTAATATTAACATTAATACTGATTATCTCTCAATAATAGGAAATAATCAAAAATCTTATTATAGAATCATTTTATTTTTATAATTAAATTAAACTGAATATTACAAAACAAATTATGATAAGGTCGGCTTCCAGTCCCTTTGCATCTCTTAACCCTATTTATTCAGTCCAATGAGATCTGTCTTACACAATTATTTGTCTATCCTAATGATGAGCCACAGTGGATGGCTCGAAACGTCGATTCAAATAATATTGATATTATAATATATTAATATTAATATTAATATTTTAATACCAATATTAGATTTAATGAATTTTTTTACATAGCATGAGAACAAAATATATAATAACAATACATCAAATGATTTTTCCTTTTAAAGATTTATTTTACCAATGTTTAATTAAATGAAGTATTAAAAGATTTTGGAGTAGAGTTTTCAATTCTTTATGTTGAATTAACCTTTTTTATTTTGATTTAAGAAATGGTATTGGCTTGAGTCAAGAGTAAAAATGTTTAAAATTTCAACTAATTTGGAACTTTAATGTAGTAAAACAAAAAATTTAAATGTCAATTTATAATTCATTCAAATTCACGTATATGACAAAAGATTTATTAAACACATTAGACATTTAAGATTGAAGTGAATGTTTTGGCTGACATTAACCAAAATTATTTTTATTATTTTTTGAGGACGCGATATACTTACATGGCCTTCCTCGAATGAGGAACTATCTTTTTGGGAGAAGAAACTTTTCTTAAACCATTTCTTCTTGCCTTGCTTGTTGAACTTCTTAGGAACTTTCTTCCCTTTCGTAACACCCTCATTTTTGTGAGGACATTTGGCTACAAAATGCCCAACCTCATTAATGTAAGTTTACCTTTTAATTTTCCCATACCTATTCTCATTTTCCATGTGAAGTAGGCAAATTCTTTCTTTGAGAATTCTTCTTCATCTTCTTCCTTTTACTCATCCTTACAATTGTAAGTTTTTTCTTTCGAAGTTTGCTTGTCCTTACTATTCTTCTTGGATGTGCCAAATATTGCTTCTAAGCGAGATGTACCATCCTCTTCTTCAATCCTCATTTCATATGCAATAAGAATTGCATGCAATTCATCTATGCTAAGATTGGTTAGATTCGATCTATCTTCCAAGATAGATAACTTAGGGCTAAATCTTGTTGGCAAGGTTATGGGGATATTTGGGACAACAATTGTTGTTTCAATAGGTTCTCCCAAACCATCTAATGTAATTTTTGTTTCATCAACACGCTGAAAGTATGTTGTGATATCCTCATCTTCCCTCATTTTAGGTTGCTCAAATTTCACCCTTAAAATTTGAAGCTTTGCTTCTTTCACCTTTGAGTCACCTACATATATATTTTCAAGCTTGCCCCATACCTCTTTAACAGTTTTGAAACTCAATACTTTAAGATAAACAGATTCGATAAGCCCATTGATAATAAGATCTTTAGCCTTTCCATCATATACCATATTTTTCTTACCTTGTTCATCCTAGGTCGATGTGAAGCCTTTGTCAACGATTTCCCATATTTTGTATCCTTGCACCAACAAATGAACTTGCATTTTTCCACTCCAAAGTGCATAGTTATTTCCATTGAATAAAGGAACTCTATTCTTAGTATACTCCATGATCTCCTTCTAGTTGTTAGAATCCTATTGAAGGAACCAAGCTCTGATTCCAATTGTTGGAAATAATAAGAGGGGAGGTGAATCAATATCCCTTAGCAATTATCACTTTTAAATCCTTTCAAACAATTAGTTAATATTCAATTATTATTAATGTTTATGCAGTAATAAAAATAAATAAAAGAACATAGTAGGCACAATAATTTTAGGTGGAAAACACCGCCTGGGTCAAAAACCACTGATATATTTTCTAATAAATTCTTTAATCTTTAGCCCCAACTGAAATGAAAGAAACAACTTCCTACAATTCTGGAAAAGAATTATTCTCAAGCTCCCACTAGAAGGATGCCCCAATGCTTCGGTTTCTTCATTAATCAACTGAATGGATGCCCCGACACCCTATCAAGCCACAACTCACCTTAGCACCACCCTACCACCCTGAAGTTTTCATAGGCCCCAACCTGTAGGTGAATTCATACACATGCCTAGCACATCCCTGCCACCCTATAATCACTAAAATAAGACAAGAATGTGGATTCCCAGACTAGGGACAACAATCCATGATACAGTAAGTTGTAAAATGATTTTCATGTACTTGACCAAATACCCAATCACTCTATGACCTGCAACCCAACCATGACATCATCCCAGCAATGACTCTTATACCTCCCAACACTACTTCTTTTACTCTAGGTAGAATGACTCTTTCACAAATGACTCTTTTAAAACTTTACAATGATGAATCTTTTACAAGTGACTCTTTTACAATGATGACTCTTTTATAAATGACTCTTCTACAATTTTACAATGATGACTCTTGGCCTCAACAATACTTTGCTATATCTAGATGACTGTCATGTCTTCAAGGATGTCCCGCTACAATTCTTCCTTTGATTTGATACTTCTGACCTCAAATCCTTTCTTGATGTTTTACTTGAATCTTATTCTACCTGCATGAAAAATTTTCCCAACGAAACCAATCCCAAAACAAAACAAAATATCCTTGAACTTACCTCTGTCTACAAAACACATGTAAGTGCATAATAATGAACAAATACAAATTGAAATTACAATGTGTACCTGAAGTGTTCTTTTCACTTTTTTTGTTGACTTGTTGAAACAGTAGACAAAGACTCCAATTCTTGATATAGGCCTGGACTCTATGCAAAACTATATCCAAAATTGTCCTAAAGATATATACAATAAAAACTGAAGACTGACCCTAAAGTTGTGATGGACCAAGTTCTGAGTACAACAACAGAGACCATTCAATCAACTATGCCAAGACAAGTATCATGAACTTACAACATCATATATATTCAAAAGACTTGGTGTAGCATCGAGAATATGTAGTATCAACAACAGGACATCCAAAAAACTAACTGTGACATATAGATACATAGAGATGTAACCGAGACCCTATATATACTTATGTTGCCCTACAAAAACATGTGTTAGATATGATACTCAAAATTCAAATGTAAACACTAATCACACATACCTTTCTATAGGAGATTTACCCTTCACTGTTGATGTGTGGTCCTTATTAAAGTAATCCTTGAATGCATGCTTTTTCTTTCATTTTAGGAGCTCGATATTGAATCTATTTTACCTATGTAATTTTAGATCTTCAAGGTCTGAAATTTTGTCATGTGGTAGATATCAAAATCCTCTTACCAACCCTATAGGTCTGATCAACCTTTGATTATTCAAGAAAGAGTTATTCCAAGTCTCCCATGATGACCTTATTATATACTAGTTCAATAGAGCAGACTTGTATAAAGTTTCACGTGTCACTATTATGACCTTCGACCCTACAAGCAATATCCAAGAAACTACAATCTATTCTATTTCTATCAATATTTACGAAATTTGAATCCAATGCTCAGAGCTAAAGTTATGATGATTTTCCCAACATCACCTATTTGACATGGAATTCAGGAGCTTGCAAAAACCCTAACTTCCTCATATCATATCTCCAAAAATATAGTGAAACAAGATCATAAATTCGATTATGAAGTTCATACCGATTTATTCTCAAATGGGTTTTAATTTCAGGCTTTGAAGTTTTGGATAATAAAAGTTATAGTGAAAATTCCACGATGAACTGTTTGAAGCCACAGAATCCACACTATAGGAGGATATGAGGGTTACTATTTATATGAATGTCTAATGAGCTATAAGACAAGGTTGTGGATTCCCAAACTAGGGACAACAATCCACGATATAATAAGATGTACAATGATTTTCGTGCACTTGACCAAATACCCAATCACTTTATGACCTGCAACCCAACCATGACATCATCCCAGCAGTGACTCTTATACCTCCCAACACTGCCTCTTCGACTCTAGGTAGAATGAATCTGTCACAAATGGCTCTTTTAAAACTTTACAATGATGAACCTTTTACAAATGAATCTTTTGCAATGATGACTCTTTTCTAAATGACTCTTTTACAATTTTACAATGATGACTCTTGGCCTTAACAATACTTCGATATATCTAGATGACTGTCATGTCTTCAAGGATGTACCACTACAATGCTTCCTTTGATTTGATACTTTTGATCTCGAATACTTTCTTGATGTTGTACTTGAACCTTATTCTACCTGCATGAAAAATTTGTCTAGGGAAACCAATCCCAAAACAAAACAAAATATCCTTGAACATACCTCTGCCTACAAAACACATGTAAGTGCATAATAATGAATAAATACAAATTAAAATTAAAATGCATACCTGAAGTGTTATTTTCACTTTTTTTTTTGACTTGTTGCAAGAGTAGACAGAGACTCCCAATCTTGATATAGGCCTGTACTCTATCAAAAACTCTATCCAAAACTATCCTAAAGATATATACTATAAAAACTAATGACTCACCCTAGAATTGTGATGGACTAAGTTCTAAGTACAACAACATAGACCATTCTATCAACTATGCCAATACAAGTAACATGAAAATACAACATCATATAGATTCAAAAGACTTGTTGTAGTATCAATAATATGTAGCATGAAATGTGTGCTATAAAGAATAGGACATCCAAAAAGCTAATTCTGACAGATATAGACATAGAGTTATAACGGAGACCGTGTATATACTTACGTTCTCCTACAAAAACATATGTCAGAGATGATACTCAAAATTCAAATGTAAACACTAATCACACAAACCTTTCTATAGGAGACTTACCCTTGACTGTTGATGCGTGGTCCTTATTGCAGTAATCCTTGAATGCATGATTTTTCTTTTCTTTTAGTAGCTCGACATTGAATCTATTTCACCTATGTAATTTCAGATCTCTAGGGTATGAAATTTTGTCTTGTGGTAAATCTCAGAGTCCTCTTGCAAACCACATAGGTTAGGTCAACATTTTATTCTTCAAGAAAGAGTTATGCCCAATCTCCCATGATGACCTTATTATAGACTAGTTCAATATAGTGAACTTGTACGAAGTTCCATGTGTCACTGTTACGACCTTTCACCCTACAAGTGATATGCAAGAAACTATAGTCTTTTCTCTTTCTATCAATATTTATGAAAATTGAATCCAATGCTCAAAGAGAAATTTATGACAACTTTCCCAACATCACCTGTTTGACATGGAATTTGGGAGCCTACAAAAACCCTAACTTCCTTAGAACATATCTCCAAAAATATAGCGAAAAAAGATCATAAATTTGGTCACAAGTTTCATCCCGATTTATTCTCAAATGGGTTTTAATTTCAGGCTTTGAATCTTCTCATAATAAAATTCATAGTGAAAATTCCATGATGAACTGTTTGAAGCCACAAAATCCCCACTATAGGAGGATGAGGGTCACTATTTATATGAATGTCTAGTGTATACGGTCCTCAACAAGTTAACGTTGGAGGGATTTTAGGAGAATTTTTCATTATTAATTATTGAATATTCATACCACAACCAGTTATGAGTGCCATGCCAGAACCCCATAGGGTTTTATCCCACTAAGTGGGGTTACTAACTTCAAACATGAATATCTCTCAAACTGTGAAGTATTATGTGGCAAGCCATATATCAAAGGAAACATATTGATGAGTAGAATCCATCTAGAATATCTTAGACTCATAATAAGGTAAGTTTTCAATTCAAAATTCCCAAGAAGTACTTGGGTAGCCCCTGGTGCTGCTTGGGTTGACATCAATGACAACCACTGATCAACAAAATCCTTCTTCTAGCTAGTTTGTTGATATTGTAAAAATGTCTTTGATTCTAATTTTTCAAAACACTGAGGGGGGTGAATCAATATTTATTTAAATTTTTTATTAGTTAGTTAATATATTTCTTAATTATAAGCACAAGTTACATCGGAGCAGAAGAAATAAAATAAAAATAACTTATGTAAATATTGTTGAAATGAAGTGGACATTAATCCTCTAAAGTAAATTCAAGCACCAACCTTATCTATATGAGGAAGCCAATCCTCATAGGCTCTAACTTTTACAAATACTTGAGATAGACTTCATAATATTAATTAAATTTTTTTAATATAATTCCAAATTTCTACTTGAAGATGTGTCCAAGAACTACTCCAAAGTGTCTTCAAGGATTCTACAGGATGGCTTTAAGTGGTTAGCCAAAACATATCTTCTAAAGACTACTCCAAAAAGTCTTCTAGGGCTACTCATAAATCACTTCAAAATATGCTCCAAATACTCTTCAAGGACTACTCCAAAATCACTTCAAAGGCTAGTCCAAATACGCTCTAAGGTCTGCTTCAAGAGCACTTCAAATACTTCTTTAAGGACCCCTTAAGGTCTATTCCAAAGAATTTATTTAAGGTCTAAATCAAATATGGTCTGAATATCCTTCAATGTATATAACATTAAGATAAAAACTAGTCACCAATCAAGCTTAAATTCTTTGCCAAAGTAGGGATAAATTCTATATCATAGAATGCCAAAATCAATGGCGGAGGTGTATGCCAATATAGGGTTGAGGCATGTCTCTCAATAGAGATGAGGTATATCTCTTAGTAGATTCAGGTTCTATCTCTCAATAGGGCCAAGGTATGTCTCTTAATAGAGTCGAGTCAAATTATGACATTCAATAAAGGATGAGCTATGTGCCATAAAAGGGACGAATTCTAGAAAATAGATTTTCTCCAAAAGATAGCGCAAAAGTTGATCAGAAAAATGAAGAAAGAACTCTTAATAAAAAAATATAAATAGTACTAAAACATTCTCACTTCAATCTTATTCTAGGTTCATCAGATATGAACCTCTTGACCTTTCTTCACATGCCCTAATTTCTTCTTGCTTACTTGACCAAGTTGGAGGCCAGATGGAGGATAGCACACCTGCTTTTGTACTTGTTGGGTCACCCAAATCGTGGTTGACTTGACTAGAGAGAAAGTGGATTTTATATTATAAAATTCAGTTCTCCTCAATGGAAAGGATTTAAGGGGGATATTATACCTTTCTTCAAAGGGCTTAAAGTGATCTTTAAGGATATTTTATTCTTCTCTTTACCTAGACATCTGTTGAAATCAATAACAACTATTGTCTCAATATGTAACTAATTTGAGCTTGAAAAGCTTCTACATTATTCTCTCATGTTAGTGACTAGATAGGTACTTCCTTTGGAAACACTTTTTAAAATTCTCCAATGAAATTCTCTTCCAATCATATGTTTTACTTCCTTGATCTACTTCCATGATAGATTTATTTTTCCCTTCGAGTGATTGATGGAAATTTGAGTAATAAACATGTAGGTGAAGTTAGTTTCTCATTTCCAACAACCAAGCTTCAACCTATTCTCCCTTCTTATGCTCACCATTAAATATAGATGGGTCAACATTCCTTAGTTCCCCTTATAAACAATCCAAGTTTGGTTTCCTTATTGACCACCTTACTGGTGAATTTCTTGAACTACTTTCAAACCATGAAGAAACATGGGCTCTCTTAGTTATTTTTCTTGTTACATAATGACGATATCCAATGACACTCGTAGAATTCCTTAAACACCCAACTTCTTTCCTCTAACTATTGGTTCATGAGAGTCATGAGTCATAAGAACTCCATTCTGTTCTCCAATCTATACAAAGTATGTAAAATCAAGGTATTTTTTTTTTTTTTTTCTCTTATCAACTTCTCATTATCAACTTTGTAGATGAGCACCTCCATTTTTAGGTTCCTTATAGTTTTAACCGAGGGTCTATTGTCTGGTTTATCCCTTCCATTCCCATTTGTCTATCTTCCATCATTACCCATGCTCACATTCATGGATCTAGACTCGTCTTCCTATATGTACAATCCTTGAGTATGAACCATACTCATGGTCCTCCTTTTGGTCCTACCTTATAAGGCATTTGTTACATTATTTTGAAAATTTTAGGAGATTTCATTACTTTAATCCAAAATTGTAGGTTCGTAGGGGTATTCACCTCCTTCAAATCCTTTTACTGATTCCCTTGGCACTCCATTATGAGCTCTGGATACTACGTTATGCGATGTTGAATTGGTTGTATAATATTCCCCTCAACTATACTATTCTAGTGAATTATAATTTGTTCACCTTGCCCCCTAAAAAATTTCAATTAATATACAACTACAACAAGTAATTATCTTCAGGTAGACAAAATCCTTATATGCACCTTTATTTCTACTAAGATAAATAATTAGGTGGTTGGGTTTCCCTAGTTATCATTGGTCTTGAACTAACTTGCGTCATCTCCCTTGACACTTGGTATGCATGCAACCTTCCACTTTACCTTTGGTAAAGCCTTTATCTCTTTTGGGTGCAATAAATAATTTTTGTCCCTGTAAGAAATGTCACAGACTAGGATCTTCACATCATGTTACTGTTAGTTTCCTTCTACTCTGAAAACAACCTAGATTGAGAGGCACAAGATCTAGTCAGGTCCTCTCTTAGGTTATGCCATCTTGGTGTGTCATCATTGGGATTTCTTTACTTCACGACCCTAATTAAAAGTGTTGAGGTATGAGTTCTGCTACCTGATATATGTCACATTATGATGATGGCATGATGATGCCATGTTGATATGTAATGTCACATTAGTTTTCCATGCAAGTTTCCATGTCAACATCTCCTATTCCCCTATGCCTATGTGCCCCACCATAACTACCTACATGTCTTGTTCAGTAACCTGCACATCTTGTACTCGCTATATTTCCTTGATCAAAACTAGTAGTAGTGCATACCCCCCAATAGTGATTTCAAGTATCAGGATGGAGGTGCCCCATAATTAATATCCATTGTCAATTAACATTAGGTTATTTATTGTGAATCCCAACCATGTTGCCATCTCTCACTAAAAATAGAAGATGAGGTGAGGCCCCATGATTTCTCTTGACTATTGATCTACAATGGTCTATAGTTGATCTAAATGGTGAAAAGGGAACAACTTTCCACAACCCACACCTCCACTACCTATTAAACTTCAACCATTATGGGTGGTGAAAACCACACTGATAAATTACATTTTGGCTATGGATATTTTGCTTGGGAAACTTTCTCAAGGTTTAACAAAACTTCCAAGGAAAAAATTATATATCTCTCTCCAAGTGTGTAAGTCAATCAAAGAAATTTTACTCCATTTAAAAGGATTCTTAACATGATTTAGGTGTGGGGTGATATAATTGAAGTCATATCACTAATAATGTCCCCCTCACCAATAAAAATTAAACCATGAGGGGGGGCCACAAGTAATATCTGCAATTAGATTTCATGTTGCAAAAGATGAATGGATTTTTGCCTCTTCAATTGCACTTTGACCTTATTTTACCAATTCTGTATAAAATTTCATTTAAATTGTCAGGAATTTTGGGATAACATTTTCCAAATTTCTCCCAAATTCTTCCATTGTGGCTCTGTAATTGGCCCTTTCTATGAACCTATAATTTCCCTTGTTAATTTCCTCGAATTTAAAAAGGGCTTAAATTTCTTCAAATTTAAAAAGGGCTTAAATTTCCTCAAATGTCATCGAAATTTCCCAAATTTCATTTTGGCATTATGATAAACAATCGATTGGCGCACATCTACTAGCATTTGTCCAAACACTTTGCCTACAACATGTACCTTTCTTTCCTACATTTGGCCCATAAAAACCCAACATTTCATCCTGGGCTCTGATACCACCCGTAACGTACCCGAGAAACCTGTCAACCTATTCTAGCCTCTTTTTGAGTCCCAATTCCATGCCAAAATCCATTGGCAACCTTTGACCTGAAAAATATCTTTTCTTTCGGAAATTAATTTCTACTAAAGTGCACATCTAACCATAAGATAAAATGTGATGCATATTGATAGCCATGTTTTAACGTAATTAATTTATTCTAGTTTTCATAAAGATACATTTCATTAAAACACACACACACACATTTACAAAAGAAGTAAATATAGAGGATAAAACTTATCTTTTAATTGTCCAAATAAATAGACTCCTTCAATGTTGCACCCAACAATAGACCACATTACTCATTTCTTTCAATAGCAGGTCAACCTTGAGCTAGGGCATTGACTCCATGGGGCATCAACATAAACTTACCTAAATTCTAGTAGGTATCTTGTATCAACAACCATTGGACAAAGTGCCAAGCCTGATATCCTCCAACCGATGATCATGTGACTCCTAGGAGTTCCACTTCACTCATTGGTATTGAAGGCGTTCACACTACTAAGCTACCAAACCCAAGAACCTACAACTAGTAATCATGTGGCTTCCAAAATTTCTACTTCCCTCAAGGGACTTAAAGACATTCTTCCAGCCTTCATAAAACCAAGGTACCAAACCCAAAAACATCCAACTAGGAATCCTATAAATTGTAGGTGTTCCATTTCCCTCACATGTCTTCTAGGTATGCTTCCATGCCTCACACATCCAAGATGCCAAAATTGGTAGTCTCAAACTAGTAGACGCATTCATTGTAGGAGTTCCACTCCCCCCACAAGTCTTCTAGGTACATGTACATGATTTTATTACATGATGTTATCCATGTTTTCATGGTCATATGACCATAATCCTTCAGAAGAATCATTTTAACCACCTTCACAATGCTACCATGCCACTTGATACACGCATGCCTATTTTTTTCCATTTGGAATTCACCCAAACCACATCATTAGCATAGGTTATATGAATGGGTTCCTTTTGCATATCATGTAAATCATATGAGCCTTATTTATGGATCGAAAATGTCTCAGCCCCTAATACTCGTTTTGTATTTTCTTTCTGCAACCATTGTATTTTATTAATATGCATGTGTTATCATAATTATATTTCTATTCCTTCTAGCCTCAAAATATAATATATGTGTACACGAGCATACCAACTCCAAATCATAACACATTCATGCACATGGGGGAAACTCCCCCCATTTCTTATATACACACATTCACACAGGCATCACATCCATCATTAGTTGTTCTCAGCTCAGGATCGTATTTAGTGTGTCATGGCTTTCTAGCCAAGTTCTACATATACATGCTACTTACATTCTAGTGATTGAACAAGGGTGTTATAATAACATCCCCTTAAATAGAATATGAAATATATCACTGGATTACACAAGGTTGACATTAAGGCTTGTAAATCCAATCATTAACCAAATATACACCAACAATGATTCACTTATATTCTATTGAGGCGAAGGGATCTTTCACAATAGGTCAATCTATTCTCACATTTCTATGAGAAGATAATATAATCCTATGCTTGATTACTTAGGGTCGATAAAGAAAACAACTCTAAGACAAATCAAACGTATAAATTTGCATTCAAATATTGCATTGTTTATTTGTGAAGAAAATATTTTGAAGAAACAATGAAACAAGAAAATTATGTCAATTAATTCAATGATGAAATCGATTCCATTGAGAGTAATGGTATGTGGGACCTAGTGGAATTACTAGAAGGTAAAAATTGAATTGGTGTAAAATGCATTTTCAAAACCAAGATTAATTGGAAAAGAAGAAGTCAAAATATAAAAGGCTATATTGCGAGAAAGAGGTTTGGCACAACAACCTAGAATGAATTATGGTAGGATATTTGTATATGTTGCAATTTGATATATAATTACAGTTGTCTTTGTGATAGTAGCTAAAATCAAGTTTATATTTTATGAAATGGATGGAAATTCATCATTATTGAATGATATTTTTTAACATGAAGTCTACGTGGAGGAGAAACTAGGATATGTGGTAAAAGGATATGAAGATAAATTTTATAAATTGAAGAAAACTCTTGACGGACTTAACTAATCTCCTAGAGGATGGAATGATATGAATAACTCATACTTGTTTGGTAATGAATTTGTTAGAAGTATTAATGAGCATACATTTAATATAAAAGGATGATAAAGAAGGAAATATATTGATGGTTTACTTAGATGTCAATGTTATGATCTTCATAGGAAATTTATGATATGATTTTCATGGGAAATGTTTTGATAGATAAGTTTAAATTGGCCATAATGAAAGAATCTAAAATTATTTTTTTGGGGTCAATGATATGTTTCCATAAAATTAAATTCATTCAATGAAATCTATGAATTTTTCACTTCAACTAGATTATGCTATGGATATGTCGAACAAGTCCATTAGGATAATGAGCTATAAAGCAACACCAATTCCAATTGCAATAGGCACAAATCATAGTGAAGATGATATGGGATCAAATGCACATCCAACTATATTCAAGAGATTGGTTCACAACTTCATGTACTCAATTACCGTAAGGTAAATAATTATTCATGCTATCAATTTGATTTTAGGGTCACTGATTCCTCAAAATAATAACATTGGCAAATATATATTATTGGAACAATAACATAAGGTATACTACATTATGGAAATAGTAAAGATTTCCTGATTGGGTATACAATCATTCATTTTACACAAATGCCTTGTCACACATCTTGAACTAGTAGCATCAACAAGAACATGTCAATCAATTTGGTTGCATATAGTATTTGGCGATCTTCAATAAGGACAAGAAGGACCATGTCTAGCATATTCTCACAACAACATAACAATGTCAAATAGTAATGTCATCCATCAAGAGAATGAGAATACTAATAATATGTATCACTTTATTAGAGAAAATGTAAATGATGGATAAGTCTACTTAGAATTTTATGAATCAAACAACTAATTGACAAATCCATTACAAAAATATGTGTTTGAACCTTATAAATAAATAGTTGTTGTAAATGATGAAGTATTAATAGTCCTATTAAAAGGATATGTTAAGATATTCATAGTAATTTTAGTGAATTCTAAAAAAGTGTTAATTAGATATAGATATCTTAGGTTGTCAAAAGCTATAGAAATAAGTTGAGTTATTAACATTTCTTATTAGCAAACCTAATTTAAGAATTATCTCTATATCTTTCTTGAAATACATTTCCTTTAGAAAAAATTATATCCATTTAAACATTTTTTCAAAGTAGAAAAAAACAAATTAATGTGTTTATTTGATTGTTTATTTAACCACAGTTATTAGTATTTATCTCCTAGGTCCATGAAAAGCGTGTACACTTAAAGGATTATATGAATATGTTGATAATATAATTTTGAATTATATTATATGATTTGAATGATTACTTTTTGAATTTATAATATTTCTTTTTAATATCTTTCTTTAAATTTTAATAAATATTTATAGTATCTTTAAATCTATTAAACATGTATAAATGAAATCGTGCATATATTAAATTTTAAATTTACTTTATTTTCATTTAAAAAATCTTTTTATATATATAATTAAAAAATTGAGTTCAAAAGAATACATTTAATCTATTTATTTACATTTCTTAAACATAAAGTTTTAAAAGAATATAATATCAAAATTAATAGTACGGAGTACAATTTTAGCACTAGTTAAAATTTTACATTTAAAATTATTATAATAATTTTAGTATTATTGAATTCAGAATTATATGACTCACAGCTAGAGGAAAAAATTATTATGGTAATTTTGGTATTATTAAATTCAGAATTATATGATTCATAATTATAATAGAGAAAGTGATCTTTCTGATTAATCACACACTATTTCTGGGGTCAACCTTTCAAACGGGGCACGGTGGTTCACGGTTGATTAACCACAGTGGAGGGCGGTGGTTCACGGTTGATTAACCACAGTGGAGGGTATAAAACATTAACCCTAAAAATTTTGGTAGTTTAATAAATCCACCCGGCGTTAAAAGCAACCTATACTATACTACGATATAAATTGCTTCTTAAACATAAACCTGTAAAAGAATATAAGATCAAAATTAGTAATACTGAATTTAATTTTACCACTTGTGAGGATTTTAGATTTCAAATTATTATGATAATTTTAATACATCAACCCTGCGTTAAAAGCAATCTACGCCACAGTATAAATTCAAGAATTTATACTCTTAAAGATTCGGTCAACGTTTTCTCGCTGAGGATGTTCATACCAAGAACTTACAATCTTCAACAATTTTATTTTTAGTTATTCCATAGCATTATATTTGCGAAATATCAGTTGTTCACGGTAGATTAATTTGTTAAAACTTCGAGGCATTACACGGTTTTAAAATTGGTAAGAGATATTAGGGATGATTTAAGCTCACTACGGGTCCATAAAAATATTAATTTTGTGAAAAGGAAGATTATAAATAAACTTTTAAGCTTTGTTATTTAAAGCTAAATGTTATTTTTTAATATTCATGGAGTTCCCTAATAACGAGGGGAAAGACGTTTTCAAGTTCTCTTACTTTTCCACTGGTTTATATGTCGATTTAATGGTGGTCATATCCATGACATTTGTCCCCTCGTTTTCAAATTTTTTTAAGAGGATAGGATGGGTCAGGCTCGATAGCCATTTTCTTCGTTACAAAAAGCCGTATACTTGCAATGCTCTTTGGAAAATTGTACATGTGTAAGTATATTTTTTTTTCAATTGAAGAAATTTGGTGTAAAACAATTGTGAGGGATACATAGTCTTGTTCAATATTGGACTATGTGGAGACCAAATCTCCGCATAATTATTCGACCATATTTTTACAGGTACATATATATATATACATTTCATAAAGTCTCATCCTAACAAAAGCTCATATTCCAAGGAGTTTGCCCCCTTGCATCACAATGAAATCACTATGCTTTATGTCCATTGAAAATTTTAATGGAGTGAGATCCTCTCTTTTGTCATTACTTGGAAATTGGCTACTGATTTCTTAGGCGGAAGCCCACGTAGAATTGTCATCTTGGCTCTACTTGCCTGGCACGCACACATCATAATATGCGTACGTACACTTTCTCTCCATATAAAAACGCGAAAGATAATATATAACGTGTGAAGATCTGAAAAACGTCAAACCTTACGGCGTGAATAATTGCACTTCTCCTATTAGAAAAATAATTGTACATGTGTAAGTAGACAGGCAATAAAACGTTAAGTTTCTTGTGGTCTCACCATCACAAAAGCACATATTCCGCGGAGTTTCCCCACCTCTCATCACAAGAATTCAATCTGTGCTTTATGTCGATTGAAAATTCTAATTCAGTCAGATTCTATCTTTTCTCATTACATGGAAATTGGCTACTCATTTCTTAACGTTAAAGCCCACGTAGAGTTGTCATTTTGTCTCTACATACCTTCATATGCTTACGTACACTTTCTCTCCATACGAAAACGCAAGAGTCAATATAGAACTTGTGAATAGTTGAAAAGCGTGAAATCCTACCGGCTCAGTCAGTGGATAAAATCTTGAAAAGCGATATCGTTCCCAGCTCAGTCACTCGGAGGCTAATAGTCGTTTTATGTCGCCGCCTTGCTTTCCTTTTGTATCATAATCTCTGTCTTTTATATATGGATTTATATTTATCTTAACACCACGTATATGATGCGCAGAGAGGGATTCAATTCTTGGAGATGCAAATTTTTTTGGAGTGTAGAACATGAGGAAAGGTTTGCATCTAGAGGGATTTGATCCTTCTAGGTGCATGATAGATCTGGTGTTAGATGGATCTAAGCTTGTTCTAGTTGAGGACAAGAATATCACATTTTTAGATCATCATTATTGTATATATGTTTGAGATTAACTTCAAAATTCACATTATGTTATCTTTGTTTGGCATGACTTTATCATTCTCTTCTTTAATTTAGTTTGTGTTGATTGCCTTGAATGGTTTGCACATCCATTTTTGGATGTTTTGAGTGGTTTGTGTATTTACATATTTGGATTTGGATGGTACTTATTGTGAATGTTTCAATTCTTGTGTTATATTTTTATATGTATACATTGTCTATTATTAACTAGTTGGTAATGAAGAAGAGAGAATATTTTCAATCATTTGCACGAGGATTGATACTGGAGATCTATTTCATTTCATTTTAATTTTAGGTATCAACTTGTGACAAATAATTAGTTCTTAATATTTTCCCTCTAGCTATTACTAAATATATCTTGATGAATAGTTTTAAGAATTTAATGTGTCAAGATTACTCTTAAATTAATTTGTTTCTTTGCTAATGTTTGAAATAATTTATTTCCTTCAAGAGCATTTTGATGATTTTATTTTTTTAATGAGTGGCCAGATTTATAAAACCTTTACATCCAACGAATTATTACATCTCTTTGAAGAATATTTTGATTTACTTTTTATGTTTATAAATATATTTTTTCGTCTTATAAATATTTTGAATACATTGTTGTACGCGATTATCTATTAGTAATTTTGAATAAATGTAATTGTCTTTTAGTTGGCAATGAAAAAGAGAGAAGATCTTATCAAGGATTAATTTGCACTTTGTAAGAGGAACATTATGCACATCTATATGATTTTAATTCTAGGTATCGCAAATTTTGATGCTAATTAATTCTTAATAGTGTCCCTCTAGGTATTACTAAATACATCTAAATATATCTCCCTCTCCCTCTCTCTTCCCCTTCTCTCCCTCTCTCCCCCTTCCCTCATCACTCCCTCTCTCCCTCTCCACCTTTATCCCTCTATTTATTTATTCTTACCTCCCTCTCTCCTCCTCTCTACCCCCTCCATCTTTGTGTCTCCATTTCTCTCTCTTACCCTTCTCTCCCTCTCTCACTTCCCTCTTTCTCTCTCTTCATTACTCCTTTCCCCTCTCCTTCATTCTATCTCCATCTCTCCCTTGTTGATCCCTCTACCTCTCCACCTCTATTGCTCTATGTATTTCTTCTTCCCTCCATACATATCTACAATTAATCATATATCTTGATATATTAATATATATTATAATATTATATTAAAGTTAATATTGTATTAATCAAAGTTATTCAATTTAATAATACTAATATTATAATATATTAATATTAATCCTAATCTTTTAATATCAATATTAGACTTAATGATTTTTTTACATAGGATGATAACAAAATTTATAATAAAATTACATCAAATAAATATATATGATTTTTCCTTTTAAAAATTCATTTTACTAATATTTAATTAAAAGAAGTATTAAAATATTTTGGAGAAGGTTTTTGATTCTTTGTGTTTTATTTACCTTTTTTATTTTGATTTAAGAAATAGTATTGGCTTGAGTAAAGAGAAAAAATGTTTAAAATTTTACTTAATTTCAAACTTTAATGTAGTAAAACAAAATGCTAAAAGTAAATTTATAATTCATTCAAGTTCACATATATGATAAAATAGCTATTAAACACATTAGTCATTTAAGATTCAAGTGAATGTTTTGGCTGACATTAACCAAAACTATTTTCACTATTTTTTGAGAATGTGACATACTTACACATGGGGGTCATACTGAGATGTAGAATGCACCTCTCTCGACCCAATAAAATTTGTGTATTATAATTAATTTTGATAGTTTATTCTACCCACCATCCAAAGAAATTCTAAATGTTTAGTACATGTTTTGTATATATATATATATGAAATTACCATTATGTGTTTACTTTAGGCTTATATTTTATTTATTTTTGGTAATATTTGCCCGTTGTTCTTGTTATAAATTAAATATAGATTTTTTGAAATGGTAAGTTTGAGCTTTTTATTTGTTTATTTAAGTTGTAGGCATTCCTATTTCAAGTTCTAGATGTGGCTCTCAAGATCTTTTATTTTTTTTAAGCGGATGGACATGATTAAATATGGGCCCAATATTCTTAGTCTTATAAGGGTATGAAATAATTAGCTTTAATAAAGGAAGGAATGCATTCTTGTGTGCTACATTTTTTTAGTAAATAGTTTTAATAAGGTTGATGGTGCTCAGGGAGTGAATTCCGCATGCCATGTTGAGTTGTGCAGTTGATCCATTGTCACAATGGATGTAGTGGTTTTATGAATGGGTGTAAATGACATTTCCAGACTCTATGAATGTTTCAAATAGATTGAAACAACATCATGAGTTGTCGGTGGGAGCAATGGTTACATTTTGTAAAGTGCATGTTAGAGTTGTGGAGTTGATCCATTGTCACAGTGGGTGTAGTGGTTTTATGAATGGGCGTAAATGACATTTCCAGACTCTGTGAATGTCTCAAATGGATTGAAACAACATCATGAGTTGTCGGTAGGAGCATTGGTTACATTTTGTAAAATGTTTTTATTGATATGTTTGTGAAGACGATTTCTCTTTTTGCAGCAAATTCCTTGAAGCATTTGTTGTTACAGGAAGAGGTGGCCATTTTTTTCAAAATTGCCCAAGTGGTCTACATTGTTGGAAGCAGTGTGCATTGTTGGAATATCTCTACTTTTCTTTTCACTCGAAGCTTAATCATTTGGCTCAGGCAATCAATCTATAATACAATTCATTGCTTCAAATCAATATGTGTGTTTAAAGGATCTAAAGGTTTTCATTTATGTAAAATCTAAAATAATATTAAAATGAATTTTCTTTCACACAAAGCACATTTCGCAGTGTTGGAAACAATTAGCCTATTTGCATTTCTTGTCATTGGAAGTAATCGTTTGGCTCGACCTCAATAGAAGCACCCTGCAAGTGTTTGGGTTAGCCTCCATAGCTACTGTGAATAAAAGTAGGTTGACAATCCTTTTATAATCATAGATGGTTTCTTTGATGTTATGTTTTAAACATTATTATTTATTAGCATTCCTCAAAGATTTTTTTGAATAAAAGTAGGCTAACAATCATTTTTATTGTCATATATCGTTCCTTTGATATTATGTTTTAAACATTATTATTTATTAACATTCCTCAATCATTTATTTGTTACCATTTATATGATTATTCATTAATGCTATAGGGTTATGGTTTTTTTAAAATTCAATAAAATTCTTGTTTATATCTTTACAACTTACACTTTTAGGGTTATGGTTACTTACACATTATGCTATTGGAGAATCTAATTCCAACCACTTACTAGATTTCAAAACTTTCTATCCAATTGACCCATTTTATTTTAGTTAGTCTAGTTTAGTTCAGGCTTACTCCAGTCATTTAATGTCGATGTCTTCAATGTAATCTTATTTAAATTATTCATAATACTAAGATGAGTAATATATGATCCACATTTTCTCTTCAATTTTTGTCATGGTATCAAACCTCGTTTGCATAATACTCCCCTAGAGAGCATCAACTTGAGCGAACCGAGAGCAACATGTTGAGAATTAGGTAGGGTAATGTTTAATTCAAATTTTCTTTCATTATTACTACTTGTGTACTTCTTAACATTACCTTTTTTCCTTATTATTGTTCATGTTCGATACATCAAGATAACAATCAAACGAATAAGACAGTGACTCAATAATTAAGCTATAAGCAAAGGCTAAAACCCCTCCTCTTGAGAAGAAAACCCACAAACCTCTTCTTATGGATTGTTCACAAGATGAGTACAAATACCATGACAAAAACTTGACCTAAAATGCCTCTCGTAGACCAAGACACAATCACCCTTATTTTTTGTTCATTTTGCACCATGTAGCCCTAATAGCTTGACTTCTCCTTAGCTCTGAGGATATCTTTGTGACTGCTCATCTTCCACTTAACCGAGTAACGTATCCACGATTTGTCTCTCCTTGTGAAATTGATCCATTATATTGACACCTGAACTGGAAGAGACATCTGATCCACGATATGTCTCTCCATCTGAAACTAATCCACTATCTTGACACCTGAACTAGCAGATACATCTGCACCTATATTAGCATATGAACTGTCTTTGTTATCCTTTCACTTCCTCAATATCCCTTCCTTCACTTGCTAACCCTTTCACATGTACTATCTGAAAACTCAGTCTTGTTGTACCATACCTCTGAAAATCTTAGAGAAGTTGCCTAATTTTTGTGTTCTATGGAAGTGATCCGAGCTTCCTTTATATAGTTGTTGGTTCCTATATTGGATCCAACATGAATCAGTGAATTGACGTGTCTTTTATTCTAAGCCGACATGATATATGTATCTAGATATATATATCTATATCTATATCTATATCTATCTATATATATATATATATATATATATATATATATATATATATATATATATATATATATATATATATATATATATATTGAGGTCGATATTTATGAATGGTTGTGTCCCTATTTGAAGCCGACATAGGATGATTGTGCTTGTATATTCTAGATGACTCTTACAAGTGCAACAACACTTCATATACATAACTCTGAATTATACATTTATGACAAGATGAAAAATTCCTAAAGACATCAAGAAGAAGTCTTTGAACTATAATAAAAATTCCTTACTCGTGAAACCGATGATACAAGTATTACAAAATTCATTTTATTATCTTTGTCTTCTTTATAAATTCATAATTGGAAGTCATTATGAAGACCAAACCTACTTACACTTTTCAACACTCCCTCTTAACTAGCGATGTTTTCATAAGGATACCTGGTCACACTCAATCACTTTGAAGATATCTCATAAGAAGAGTCGGATTGGCAACCCATTTGTTTTAGCATCATAGTAACCAACATTGTTTCCACAACAAGGCCTTGGTTGAAAACTCTATCCCTCATAAGATCAGAGCACAATTCTGGCGAGGCCAATGACTATAGATACCTTCATCATTGTCTCTCAAGGTACATACCCACCTAGGTTTTCGCTGAGTATGACCTTCTACAACTATTCTTATCTTGGGTTCCCAACCCTCAAAGAATACCAGTCCTCTTTATTACTCTTCTCTTGGATTCCCTACACATCCTAAAACAATATCATATGCTAGATTATTACCCAATCCTCCATTTTTTATTCCCAATTGAAGACAATAATGTTGTGTCTATCGCTCCCTCTCAACTAGTGAAGATATGCCCATTCCTATAAAGGAATGAATCCAAGGTTCCTCTAGTATGGACTTACCCAACTCCATCTTAATTAGGCACTTCTCATATCTTCCTCTGAATTATGGACTCTCTTTTCTTCAACAACTTCTTATTCATGGGTCCTTTAGCTGCTTGTTGAATTTATTTCGTTGATGTCATGAAATTCAGTCGATTTTCTTCCTTGTAGGGCATTATCCGTTGATCACTTTCCTCCTTGGTTTGTCATGACATTCATTTCTTAATGGAAAGTGGACTTATTGGTACATATCTAGAACCTTCCTCATATGGCTACTCCTTTCTCATCATGCCTCTTTTAGGAACTTCCATTCACCACATGAATGCTAGTTGTACTTGCACTTACAACTCTTGTTCCAGTAGCCTTGCATGAACTCATCCAGCTATTATTCAAGAAATGAAAACATAACATCAAATCAAATAGTACCTTACGAGATGGTTCTTCATCATGACATCTTAATGTAGGTATCAACATCCTACATACATGTTAACACATCTCCCAAAGATATCCATTGTCAATGGCATCCATCTTTTTAGAGTCTTCATATCTTTTCGGAAGATTTCCTAGTCAAATATTCTTGTTATTTTGTATGTTGATAGCCTTCATCATGGTTTCATATATCATGATTTATTCCTTTATTTCTTCACACATTATTTTCCTAATAGCTTCCCATTAGAGTTCCTTAATTGTATTCAACCATCTCATACTTCATATAAGGACATATTACGTTGATTTCATCTAGTGTGACTCATGCCTTTTGGCAAACAATTATAGGAGGAGATCCCTTTTTCCTTCGATCATGCTTCTCAATATAGAAGCAGTGATCCATGTTACCTGCAAGCATACGACATGATCTTATCATATTAAATACAAGCATACATACCTCATTTCACCTTTAGGTAATCTATGCTTCTTCCAACAACTCTCTTGATTGAAGTGTCTTCAACCCCTTGATCTGCTTCATCTCTTATCTCATGATAACATTATCCATAAATTCCACAAGTTAGAGTTTCTAATGAAACACTTGCTTCCTCTATAGGTTAGTGAACCGTCCGATGAGGATTCGATGAGAGAATCTTGAGGATCTTGTATATCCACATCTAGTAAATGTTTCCTTTTTGACTTGATGTATGATGAGCCTTGATGACTTCTTAATTTCCTTTAATGTCCAATGAGGTTCCCAAGAGCTATAACCTTCATGTTTGACTGCCCTGTACTTTTTATCCTTCTACCCTTCATGATTCCCCATGGTGATATCACGAGCTATTGCTTCCAATGATTTCATGAGGATGTAATGCATCTTATTATTTATCTTGGTCATATCCATAACAAAATATTTAGGAGCTTATGATAATACCCTTTTGTGAAGGAGACCATCACAAACATAGTAGAGATTTGTTACTCCCTCTTTCCTTGGTCATTTTCAACTAGCTCCATCTTTTCGTTGATATGTGTTTTCTTTCCATAATCTTTCCATAGTGTTGAATCTTAGCTATAGCATTCTACCTTTCTTGAGGAAAAAAATTCCCTTTCCTTTCTGCAAATGTTTGAGTCCCTTATCCTTTAACACCTTTTCCCACAACTTCTCCTTTTTCTATCTTGCATAAATACCAAAAGTTGTTAAATGAGGTAACTTTCTTGTCCCAAGGACACTTGTTAACTTTCTTATCAATTAATGTATTTAAGAACAATGATGACTATCTTCTCATTATCTCCCCTAGATATTAGAATTGAGATCTTGTGAAGATATCCCTTCATTTTTTGATACCTCTACTTTTGTGTGGATCAGGTCTAAAAGATATGATCTTTTCTACATTTCTAGAGAATATATATTCTAGCATTTCATATATCTCTTTGATGTCTCCTCTCTTGCTACATAGGGATGAGAGGGCCTTTGACTGGTTTCATCATAATCCTATGAGTCCCTTGATCCTTTTCCATGCATTCAAACAATGCTTGACCTTCAAAGACTTTTTCATAGATATTAATGACTTCTCTTCCAAGGAATATATCTATCCTCCTTTCTCAAGCAAGTAATTTCGATAACCCAACTAGTTTATAGATCTCCTTTCAAACACGAAGGAATTTAAACAAACTTGGTTATATAATGAAAAATACTTACTTGGCAAGTTAAGATGAAATCTTCACCTTCATCACATTGAAGATGCATTGATGCTTCTTTCGAGTGATCTTCAAGTTTATTTAATTTTGTTTCTCTATACATTGTAGATCCTTATGGTCTTGTTATAATGTTTAATCTTTCTTCCTTCTATAGAATCCTAGATGCTTTGATTTGTAGATCCTTGAGTCATACTATTGTGTCACTATTTGTACCATTCTGTACTGAATCGAGATTACTTGTGCCCTTATGTTTGATTGAGATAACATTGAGACTCTTACTAGGATTCCATCGAGATTGTATCACCAAAATGCAGGATCAAGAACATGTGACTATGATGATATTGATTTCCTTTCTATGTTGATAACTTCAGCACTGAACCATACTATAATATGTCACTAAAACTTTGTTTTATTATCCTTATTATAATCCGCATTTCGCATCAAAACTTTGTCCAAGTTCTGTGTACTATAATTGAGGTTGAACCAATCACTATTTGGCACATCTGTGGTATGTCATCCAGTTATAAAGGTGTGTATTGCAAATCATTCGAACTACTACATAGAGTGACACTGTAATCACTGTAACTTTTCCCAACAAAATTAGAGTTTCGTATCTGAGATGTATTGAGATCCTCCTACCTATGATTGTCCCAAGACATTAATGTTGTGATATGATCTTGATGTCACTGTTACCTTGACTTTCATGCCCATCTTTTCCCTATATTGTAACCATAACTTTGATACCATGTTGAGAATTAGGTAGGGAAAATTTCAATTCAAATTCGCTTTCATCGATTACTACTTGTGTACTTCTTAACATTATTTTTGTTCCTTAGTTCATGTTTAATAGATAAAAATAGAAATAAAACCAATACGACAATGACATAATAATTAGGCTCCAAGCTATGGCTAAAACCCCTTCCCTTGAGGGGAAAACCTGCAAACCTCTTCTTCTAGATTCTTCACAAGATGACTAAAAAGAGTATGACAAAACATTGATATAAACTACCTCTCCTAGACCAAGGCATAGTCACCCTTATTTCTTGCTCATTCTGCACCATGTTGCACTAACAACTTGACTTCTCCTTAGCTCTAAGGATATCTCTATGACTGCTCGTCTTTCACTAAACTGAGTCACCTATCCACGACCTATATCTCCATCCAAAATTGATCCATTATCTTGACACTCAAGCTAGCAGAGACTTTTGATCCATGATTTGTCTCTCCATCCAAAACTAATTCAATGTCTTGACACCTGAACTGGAAGAGACATTTGCACCTATCTTGGCATCCAAACTATCTTCGTTTTCTTTTCACTTCCTCACTTTCCATTCCTTCACTTACTGACCCTTTCACATGTACTATCCAAAGTCTCACTCTTCCTGTACCATACCTCCAAAAATATCAGAGAATTTTCTGAGTTATGTGTTCTATGGAAGTCATCTGAGTTGCCTTTATATAGTTGTTGGTGCCTATACTAGAGCTGACATGAATCAGTGAACTGATATGTCTTTTATTCTGAGCTAACATGAGTTATATATATATATATATATATATATATATATATATATATATATATATATATATATATATATATATATATATATATTGAGATATTGAGGTTGGTATTTAACAAACAATGTCTCTTATGTTGAATCCGACATGAAGTCTCCATCATATATATATTGAAGCCAACATAGGATGATTGTTCTTTTCTATTCTAGAGGATTCTTACAAGTCTAACAACACTTCATATACATAACTCTGAATTACACATTTATGACAACATGACAAATTCCTAAAGACATCAAGAAAAATTCTTTTACCTATAATAAAAACTCCTTGCTCATGAAACCCATGATGCAAGTATTACAAAATTCATTTTATTATCATTGTCTTATTCATAAATTCATAATTTCAAGTCATTATGAAGACCGAACCTAGTTACATTTTTTAATACAACATAAGGAAGAGGTGAGCCTACATAAGACTCTTTCAGAGCACAACAAAAGTTTGAAGAAGCCTCCCGTGAAGTAGCAACAAAGAGAAGTCCAGTTATGAAGAAAAAAAGGCCAAGATTTTATTTAAAATAATTTTTTTAGTGCTCAACGCTCTCATGCTCAAATATCACATGTGTTGAATTAAGAGAAAAGAAACTGGTCAAAATAACATTGCAACATTTCCCATGAACAAAAATGACATTGCAACGCTACCCATCAACATCGTGAAATGTGCTGACAGGATATAATCGGAAGCACAAAGCACCGAGTCACTTGAGCACATAAGGCCAATAGGAAAAGTCAATGAATTATTTGGAAAACAAGTGTTGGGGGGTGGAACCACTGTTGAAGTATGGAGCATGTATTTTAGAGCAAGCAAAAGGTATAAAAAGATCAATGAATGAGATAAGTCGAGATCCTTTTTAATGGGATTCGTAGACCGTTTTTTCCCAAAAAAAAAAAAAAAACTTAAATTCAAAGGATGTCATACTTTATTCATAGTATTCGCGAGGATATTTACTTTTGTAAAAAAATGTGATTGAAATGATTGAAAGTGAATGGAATTTATTACAAGAGATCCGTGGGTATTGATTAAAAAAACTCGTGTTGTTATTAAAAAAAGGTTTTAAGATACTTTTTTCAAAAAGATCGTGTAATTCTTAAAAGGGTAATGTAATTTTTTTCAAAAAACCAAAACGATATTGTTCCAATCAATTTTGGGCATTGTGATATCTGTTTAGAAAAGGGGTTTGTGAAAGCTTTTGTGAAAGCATTGCCTTTGTAAAAAAATTGGACTCTTCTATTAACATAGAACCCATCACAAACTTTTATTTCTAGACAACCACTATGTATGCAAGTACATTTACTAGTTGAGTCACAATCAGTCAACACTCAACAAATGGAAAAATCAAAGAGGCCAATATAGAAGCAGAAACTAGAGATGTATGAAATGTTTTTGAAAAATATGGAAGTGAAGAGGTAAACACATGCCTTCACATTGGCATGCACAAAAGTATCTATGGATGACAACATTCTTCCTTTAATTTCATATGCCATCAAAACCAAAGACGCTCGGGACACCCTTGAGAGGCGTTTTGGTGTAAGGGGCAGCATTGAAGTTGAATATGAAGGTGGATCTATAACAGTATGTCTACAATGAGATGAAACTTTTGTTGAATCCTACTATGCTCAATCACAAGTGGATGATGATTGTGAAAATTTTGCAAAAGAAACAGAGAAGGAGGACATAAATGTTTGTGATTCCACTATGCAAACCTAGAAGTGGATGAAGATTTTGTGATTCCAATGACAGAGCTTGCTTATGAAAATGAAGCTTCCACTAGAGTAGTCAATGCTATGGTGCATCCAACAATTAATATTGTTGATGTAAATTTTGATGACGTATTATTGCCTAAAGATGAATGGTTGCAGATGATGAAACATAAACATTAGATTGACATGATGCTATTCAGTGAAAAAAGTCCACTTGAGTCTGAAAGCCAAGTGGAGGACAATGTGTCTGCAGTAACACATGTTAGTAAAAAAGTGGAAGCGACAAAGATACAGACAGAGAAAAAGATAGAAGTAGAGGCAAAGAAAGAAGTCAACAAAGTGAAAATATATATAGAGGCAAAAGCATAGTTGTAAGTGCAACAAGAGAAAACTCTTATTATGGAGCAGAAGGAACATAACCAATGTGGTTATGAAAATATTTTTAATTCTAACATTCATTTCCAATGTGCAGGGACACAGAACGATTATTAAGAAGAGTTAAATTTCCAAGAAGAATGACATGCAAGACCATGCCTTAATAAAATTTTCATAAAATTTGCATAAATGAACCTTGAAGACAACTTGGATGGTGAAAAAATTAATCAAATTTTCAGATATTGAAGTCCCGAAGAGATGAAATTGTATTATGGTCTTATGTTGCAGCATATTGATGATGAAAAGAACACAACAAAAGATGACATGTGGTAGCAGTCATCATACAAGTTGATATTTGAAGGAGTCCAAGACATGCTTACACAACCTAAAACAATGGAAGACCTACACGAATAAATGAATAAACTTTAATTTGAGGCCTACAACAAGAAGAAAAAGCTAAAACAATTTAGAGGCTACACAGTCTGGAAGAAGAGAAAAAGAAAAGTAAATTTAGTTGAAGTCATTTTTTTAAACTGTAAGCCCAATTGAGACATAGACGAGTAGGAACCTTAATTGAATTGTTATGTGGTTATAATTAAGGGGTGATGGAGAATGAAATTTCAACCACCTGCTAGATGTCAAAACCGTCTATCCAAATGTCCCAGTTTAGTTTTAGCTAGTAAAGTTTAGTTCAATCTCACTATAGTAATTTAGTGCTAATGTCTCCAATGTAATCTTATTTAACTCATCCATAATACTGAAAAGAGTAATCATCTGCTACACAATTTTCATTTCTTATCATATGCCTTTCCTATTCTCATCTGAACTTCATTGGAAAATTAACATAAATATAAGTTTTGATCAACATTATTCATTTCTACTCCAAAACCATGTTCTACAAATTCATGCCTCTCTTGTGAAAAATCCCAATCAATGGATATGTCTATCGAGAGAGAATAACACAAGATAGTTAGTAGAATAACTCTCTTTCTATTAAATTAAAGCGTAAGAACATAATGATAATACATTTTCATAGTATCTACGCATAAATACACATCCAAAATTGCTTCCATATTGAGAACCTAGATGCCTTCATTAGAAAATAAAAAACAACGAAGATGACATCATCATTAGCTCTAGAATAATAATTTAATAATTTTTATGAAGTAATATGTACAATCTATTTAATTTACACGATATATATATATATATATATATATATATATATATATATATATATATATATATTCTATTTCATTTGAAGATAAGATATATTATTTGTAAATAATAGATTATGGGGCAAATGATGAGAACAATCTATTTGATTTTGCAAATAATGTATTTAATTTAAATTATCTATTTCATTTGCAAATAGTTTTGCAAATGAAATAGATTATGACACAAATAATTAAGTTGTAAGGTGTTCCTTTCGGAAGAACTCTCCAAGCGGTCACTCTACACCATTATACATTGTCAAATCCATTGTTGTTAGATGATTGAACAATATTCTTCCATCAAATTGATTCCTCTTGATTTTAGTCACTGTGTTATCCATCAAAACAGTTAGAGAAATTATGTAATGCCTTTTAGGGATTTTCTCTATGATATTCGAGCATAGCCCATAGTCAATGACAAGTAGTGACGATGTCTTCTTGGTTGTCTCTTTTGGAACTACTAATGAATTAGGCAATGGCTAGATGTTGATGAAAGATTTCTTTGATATTGTGTAGTGGTCGTTGAGTCAACATCATAAGGTGGTGGAGGCAGAGTTTCCAAGAAGAAGTTGTCAAAAGTCTTACTAGCTAATTTCATTGTGTTTCTTTGTATTTCATAAGGGAATTATGCTTATGCTTCAGACCCTTCTAATCAAAGTGTCATTACATAATTTTCCTTTCAATTTATTTAATTGAGAACACCCTTTGCTACTCTATCAATTTCATTGAGATATGTGTGCGGTGAAATTGATTGATTTTTGCTGAGAGGGGATGAGTAATAGATTGAATCCCTAGAGCAAACAACTGCAATTGAGGGTCAATCCCATTGACAGGTAATTGGATGAGGAGATTGATGGATTGCATTGTAAAGATTCTTAGCTTAAAAATGTATGCCATGCATCTCATAAATGTTAACCATTGGTTGTCCATAAACCCCAATAAAGGGATCTTGTATTCTATTATGTACCGAAATTGCTCCTTAATTTCGAAATAGTTTGTGAAGGTAATATTGGCCTTTTCTATTATTTTCATCAACTTCCAAATAGCTTAGGGGATAGAGTCAAAGGCTAGATTCCATAATGGAATTCTTAGCTAGCTCGTAAGGATGAATTCTCTCAATATTTTATTTTCTTGAAAATGATTCTTAAACTTATTAGAAATGTAATTGTATTACAAATATACGATCACCCTCTAAGGAATTTTGGGAAAACTATATGGAAGAGAAAGAATGAAAAAAGAGGATATCCTCATGCTCAAAACCTTCATCTCCCTATATGCAGGTTAACATGTCATAACAAAAATTACGTGACTATAGTATGATGAAAATATTTATTTTCTTCCTTGTTAGAAGTTGTTTTGATAAACGCCTCAGGTCAAGGTTTAACCACATAACACAAAATTTATTATGTTGAAGTGTTACGCTCGATGAGTTTCTGTTATGCAAAAGTTTCATAGGACTTACATTGTCCCTTACCCAATTTTGAAATGCTATTCAAGTGGGGCAAACGAGAGGAAGAGGGTAAACCCCAATGGATGGCTTAATTTTTACTTTTGGGTTACCTAGTTTTTGGCTAAATTGCACGTAAGATGGAATGCGATGTACATTATTGTTTCAGAAATAGAAAATTTGCAAGCATATTTTGAAACATTAAGAAAATAATGCAGGACTATATAAATGGTCTCAACTATCGGTTTTTAATTATGATAGAAGTGTCAAAGGAAATCCTCTCTTTTGGATTACTTCCTCAACTAAAAGTATATCATTTTAGGCTTTTCAATTGAACTGGTGTGAAATGCAGATTCTAGGCTCACATTTTGCATTCACTTCCCTATTTTTGTGTGAGCTGTAGGTATTAGGCTGGAATTTTGCATTTACTAACTTATTTTTATAGGGAAAAGAAGTCTATAAAAAAATTAGAATGAAACTGAGATCTATTTCCAAATTTTGTTTGACAATCAATAAATTACAAAAGGGGTACACTATTTGTATATAATTTTGACAAGGAAGGATTGACTAGAACCCTTTTTTTGGATTATTTATGTAATGATTCCATTTTTATTGATTAAGAAATTGTTATGTATTTCATTGTAAAAGGAAATGGAAGGAAACCTGGAAATAGGAAAAGCCCACAACAAGGGTGTATCTTAAGTGTTTTCATGTGAAACTATTGATCAATATGATGTGAGAAGCTCGTAAGGTACTAATTCTTGGTTTAGCTGCTAAATATTGTCGCCGTGTGAGTTCGACCTAAATTATGCAGAAGCTAAAACTTTTAATAGTTATACTTGCCAGTTATTTTTTCATGGTCCATTTAGATCAAGGATTAGGTTTCAACATTGGAACTCTAAATCTTTTTCAGCATTTCCTTTCATTAATTCAACCTTCATTTCTAGATGTTTATTCTTGAAATCAATAATTCTTGGAACATTTGGGTTTACAAATTGGAAACAATTAAATCAATACTATCTTAAATTGTAGAAGTAAATCAATTCTATCACATTGTTGAATTCTCAATCCATGAGATAACTACAATTGAAATTAACTCACTGACACATTGATAATGTAATACAGGTTTTTGATTTTTTATTCTTGATAGCTTCAATGAACTGTTAGTTTAAGTCAGATAGAAAGGATTCTTTGCTCTCCGCTATAACCGAAATAGAAGAAAAAATCTGTCATTTACAACATTCTCATATATAATCAAAATAGCAGAAAAGTCTTAGGTTGTTTAGAATATTGCAAAGTTATATTCTACTAAATGGTTGCTTCCTATTTTTATGGGTATTTATTATTAGCTTAAATCTCTCATTTTTTTAGATTGTATTTATTATTAAGTTATCTCATTTTTGTAGATTATTTTAAAAATTTTCCTTCGTTATCTGATTATGTAATGACACAACTTTTGCAGGAAATGACAATCATCAAAGCTCAAGGTGGGGTTAAGAACAAAATGAAAAGATTAAATAGAAATGTAATACAATATGCTTTTAACAATGTAATTCAGGTAATTATCTTCGGTTTGTTATGGTTCTTCATTTTATATATGTTATCGAAGGTGTGAAGAAGATGAGCCATTGTATTAAAAGTGACAATGAACTTCTTTTTCTAGGGTTTAAAATTAACAGAATTAAGGTTTTGTTTATATAAGAAAAATATCGTCCTTTGGAATTTTGAATAAGAAAAAAAAATATTGTTGATTTTGGAAAGGAAGATAACTTGATTTTGGTCAATCATAAATAGAGCACAATGAACTAGAGGTTCTTATATGTTTTTGTCTATCAAAAATTGTGTACTCTATTTTAAATGAGTTCTATGCATTATTATACTAAATTATAAGGACGTTAACCAGACTTGTTTCTAAGCTACCAATATTCCAAATTAGAAAAAGAAATGTTATGGTAATGAGCAATATCTTGTTGTTGATATTGGAACAGAGGGTGCCTTAGAGAGTTTGTATGTGGTTGTCTCCTGGAGATGAAATGCACTTACTCTATGATAGGTAGAACGATGTTGTTTTCTACGAAGCTGATGATTCCGTTTAACAGGGGGAGGCACACTGAGGGGTTACATGTGGTTTTTTTCACATGTTAAATGTTTCGTTTTAATAGGAGATTCCAAAAGCCACAAAAATTAGAGTTGTGGTGCTACTGTGATCTGATTCTAACATAAGTTAAACACGACTGTAATAGCGAGGACGAGAGTGCTCCATCTGGGGTTATGTTTACCATCCGCTGTCAATTATTCTTGACCAATGATGTTGCCTTTTTTTTTTTGCTTGTACGTGTGTTATTTTTAACGGCATTTTAGTCTCCTTTAAGAAACATGAATATTAATAAGAGGGAACACTCCATATTTTCTATCATTGGACAAAGGAAAAGGTCGTATTTGGTGATTTATTCTCTAAACTAATTTCCTCCATTCAGCTTTCTCTTACAGTATTATGTACAATTTTTAGTAACTTTCATTTTACAATTTCCTTGTTGAAATTTTCCATTATCTAGCTTAACACTATTGTTTTCATTTTTAACTCCATTTGCCAAATCCTTAAGAATCAGTCTTGCTTGATCTACTCACCTTCCTTCTATAAACTTTGTTATTCCTTCATGAGGTTTATTGAATACACAGAGTGTGAAGTGTCATGATAAATATGAATTGCAAATGGGGATTCCCCCTTTTCTCTTACTTATTAATTTAGTTATTTAAAAAAGAATAGAAAGTGAGAGGTGACACGGAACATTTCCTTTGTGCATCCTTAAGTTGACATCTTGCTGAGCTGGACTTGAGTGATAAAAATTATTGATCCCTACTTAAAATTAATTCTCATAAGGTTCCAACTATGTGAAGAATGGAGACAATTCCAAATATTGCCTTGATCATAAAATGATCCTGATTGAACTCTAATTGGATCATCGATTGTGGAACTATGCATTTGCTATGGATGATGCATTGTAATGGAAGGGCATGGATTCTCTATGTTTTATCCTAGTTAACTAAAAATAGGCTAGCTCCCGAGGTCTTGGAGCCATAAAAGAGAATTTGTTTGTTTATTGGTTCTAAGAGGTATATCTCACACAAGATATCTCTAGGAATTGGAGTTGAAATCACTCTCTTGAATTAGGCAAGTGAACCATTTGCCTTGTTAAGGGTAGGCTAGAAAGCATGCCTCAAAGTGAATCAAGGCCCTAATGACTAGACCCCCATGTATTTGTAGGTCTTGGTAATCAAAATATCATCCCCTTAGAACTAGAAGTGGTAGTTGGCGAGAGCTTGTTGAGACATATTGAAGATTATAACCTTTGTTATATGAAGTTTAATTGTGAACTGTCAAAGGTCACAAATGTTGGATAAGGTGGAAATTTGTGTTTGTAGAACTAAGATTAATTGTGAATTGTCAAAGGTTTCAAATGTTGGATAGGGAATCATTATGTCTTTGTAGCTCCTCAAGCTAGTAGATGAAGAGGATTATATTATCGAAAAATGAAAACAAGGACATCAAGATGTGGTATGGAAGACAACCATCACCAATATGCATCATAGATCCATATTGTCCCCATATATGTTAATAATTGACTCCTAATAAGTTGAAAATTGGAATTTTCTGATTCACCTAGGTGCTCAATAGATCTCGGGTCAAGATGCATTTATGGTAGTTTATGAACTGTATAGTGAAATTTTACATATTTTCATTATTGTAAACTTTGTTATAATATGAATCATGCGATTGAGGATGGTTGATTTTGTTCTGAATATGTACTATGAAATTTGAATGAGATATCGCTTCTCATTTTTAGAAATTTAATTTGTTTAAGACATTGTTTTTATATGACAAAGGTTGATAATTAAAACATTAAGTTATTCTTGTGTTGTGTTTAAGATAGCTATAAAATGCTTCTCATTGTGAAACCTCAGAATCTCATTTCCCATGGTGAATCCATTTCATGTTTCATTTTTCATTTGTCATTTCTAGTAACATATTTCCATATTTCTCATGGTTTTTTGCGTTATTGCTTGTTTTATATTGTTGATCTCTGAGCTCCTTGAAGTTACTTAATTATTGGCTTACAAACGTGTGCTACAATAATTCTTTTAGATAATGGAAACTTTTTGAAACTATTGATATGCATTTAGCTCATTGAAGAACTAGAGGTATATCTTTAAAAATATCTTTTGGATGAAGTATCAAGGAGAGAACACATTCACGTTTTGATCATTTCAATTTATTCTTACTAAACTAAAGCAACCAAAAACAATTATCTTCATGTTTTTATTGAACAAAGATTATCATTTTTGTGAATGATACTTATATTATATATCTTCCTATAGACAAAGTTAACATGTAGTAACGAGAGTAGTACTTGTATGAGTTTCACACTTGGATTAGGTAGAAAGTAACAATGTTAACATCTTATGATTGGTGCATAGTCGACATTATTTTCTAGATTTTTTGATTAATGATGTTTGGGAAGTATGGTTCTTTTAGGATCACATATTATTCATTTATTTACTCAAAACTTGTCTTTGATAATAGGGCCTAAGAAAAGTAAGAATTCTCTCAAAAGAGTAGCTCCAAGAAATGAGTCTGAATTTTACAACACTATAATTATTGCATAACGACATGGTGATGTTGCTTTGAATGGTGCTACAAGTCCCATTGTTATTAGAGAAGGGACTCTGAACCAAAAGGATAAAAAATTATAAACAAAACTAGATTTACAGAATGATAATAAGCTATAAGTGATTAAATTGAGATCTTCCCTAAAGACACAAGGAGTAAACCAATTAAATTGAAGTGTTACATGGGTTGATGAAAATAAATTGGAGAAGAGTGACCATATTGAAGATCCCGAGAAGAGGAATTTAAATAATTCAAGTAATTCATCAACTTTTGCTTTGCCTTCCTTGGAGAGCATGAACCAGAGTGCAACATTTGGTAATGATGCTATGAGTTTGGAATATTTTAGAACAAAAGTCAATGAGGAAAATGTTAATGCTTCCCAGCTTGAAGCAACAAAGGCTTTTGTAAAGTCACTAATCAAAGAAAAAAATGCATTTTCTTCAAGGGAGGTTGATTCTAGTCAAGCAAGTACATCAATATTTTTCTTTAACTATAATGATGAGATAATTAATTGTTTAGTCTCTAGGGTAAACAAATGGTCAACTTACAAAAATATTTTCTTAAAATATTTCAAGGTATAAATTTAGTCTCGGACCAATTTGATATTAACTAACATGGTTGGGTCACCTAATAATAGCTTTCAGGGCTGGAAATTGTATAGTTCTTGGTAGAGGTGATCAAGATTCCCAAAGACCCAAATTGATATAAAAAATTGGGTTCAACGCAACCCATATGCATAATTTTATCTTCTACTATGCATGAAGAACCTTATGATGCACAGGAGTGATGGTATGATAATACCTAAGATGACTTTAGCTTGGAGGTGAGCGCTAGATAGTGCCAACAAACAAGTAATATTATAATGGGGTGTTGAATGTATGTTAATATGTGAATTTGCAACTTTCTCAATTTATGATGTTGATATATGCATCTTTCTCCATTTTGAACTACATGGATGGCTTTAGACTAATGGATTACACATTAAATTGTGCCTCACCTCTATGGTAGAGTTGATAGTGATGTTGATGATTTTTTAATAGTCAATGGAAGAGGGTATCGTGACAAGATCGTTTCCAAAGGTGGCTTGTCAATTGGGATTGAAAGGGCTATAGCAAGTTGCATTTCACTTGCCTTCGCAGGAGTGGTTATTTATCTAAGGTTGCCAACTCCAATTTCCTCTTTGGAGCAAGCTTTGTTATGAATTTGATTCATGAACAAACATAAACCATTATTAGATAAATGAATCCTTATTTAAAAGATTTCCTTTTAAAGGGTCTGTTATGAATGTGAAGCTAATCTAATATTGATTGATATTTAACCAAAAAATGAGCAAGGAGATTGTCCAGAAAGGAAAATTGGAAAAATTATGTGCTCACTACTCATATTTGAGCACGAGGTTGATACAACGATGCATAAACTCATATTAATATTTTCTCTAAATCCATCCAAAATCACTTGTTCCTCACTAAGTTTACCTGCATCATCATCATCATCATCATCACTATCCTATAATACAATGCCATCTTAATAACATGCCAATCAAGCCATTTTTTAATATGAAATACCCTCATCAATCCATGAAGCATCCTTAAGTGTATGTCATGTATCTATTTCTTGCACATATTTGTTTTATTTCCTTTTTAAGTACATGTATGCCAAATCATTGAATTTATTTCTATCCTATTCGAACATACACTTGATAAAAAATACATATATTTATTTCATCTTATGATACTTTATTCATAAGTTTCACCACCTAACACTTTCCCATGGATTTTCGTTATGTCCTTAATCTATTTAAATTTTCAAAAGTTAAATTAAATTTTCATAAGTTAAAGGGTTTTGTACTATAATGTGGGGGATTCTCATTCCTTTAAGTTATTACTCACTCGAATTTAATTTAATTTTTCATAAGTCAAAGGGTTTTGTATTATAATGTGGGGGATTCTCATTCCTTAAGTTATTACTCACTCGAATCTAATTCTTGTTGTATATAAAAATACCCTTGAGACTATAATCAACACTTGTTTAGCTAATGCACATAACCCACTACCTAAACCTATGTGGTACTTTAATTATGGTATCATAATGGTTACAAAGGTCCTCTAGGGTGATGAATGTGGGATATATTTTCATATTATACTTAGTAAATTTGTTACAAGTCTCGTGGTATGTGAGAAGGCAGCTCTTTGGACCTTGAAATATGGTGATCGAGTCATCAGTTGCCACATCCCTTCAGCCTATATAGATTTCACACGGCCTGTCATATCTAATGCTTAGATGGTGGAGATTAGTTTAGCAAATCGAATGGTAAAGGCTTGTTTCTTGAAGCCATAACCTTACCTTCCCACCTAGTGTATTTTCATTTGGGTCTTTCTGCATGTGCGTTGTCTGAACCACCGTGCACCATGGACAGTAGGAAAAGATAATCGACATCTAGAAATTCTCCTGGAATTGTTGTAATTTTCACTCCTACAACCACAAGTTATCTTTAATGAAAGTTTGTTGTTAGTAGTTCTCATATTTTTCTTTCCTTTGGGTCGTCTAGTCTTTTAAAATTCCCTCTCTCACTGGTTCTTTTATTGAATCCTGAGGGTATCCTTTTAGAGGTATTTTTTCATTTGCATGAGCCTAAGCTCCGAGTTTGCTAACGGTTTGATTCCTATGGTTTCTGGTTTTCCGGACAGGTCACCTTTTGACGCTGCTACCTTGAATAAATTTGAATGTGGCGTCCTCTTCATCCACCTGAAGGTGCACCAAAATAACCTAGCAAATTTCTCGACCCTGGAGACTCTGCCTCGTTCTCAGGTAAATTCTAACTCTTACTTTTTTTCGAGGCATTATATCTATAATAATTTTGGTGTTCTTACATAGGTTAACAATCGAATGGTCAGCGATACTTACCCATGTTCTTACAATCTATATTTTGCCTAAATGGCATGTGTTTGTAGGATCAACCCACCGTATTTCTCTAGTTCCATTGTATTGATGCTCTCCTTTTTTTGTATTGGTTTGGTCCCAAGCAGGGGCTTAAAATTTTACCATTAGGGTTCAGACTTGTTTTGTCTCTTGGTAATCTCCTTTTCAAATCTAGGGTCCAAATGCACTGTCAGTTTACCCCATTGAGTACTGAGGGTTTATTTTTATTCTTGAATTTTGTGGAATTTCTAGTTAATCTTCCTTATAGGCTCTAGTACCAATCATCATTATGTTGTCCAATATCGAATACTCAAGACAGTAGGTGGGTGGTCATATAATTTCATTTTCGAGGGCTACCTTTCATTTTTCCTTGGTTGTTAAACTCTGCTTCTTGTGTTTTTTTTTCCTACAGTCCGTCTTTCTGAATTCTGATGGATATTTAAAAACAACTCTCTGCATCTAGTTAACCTGCATCAAGGTAATTAAGATGCCAATTATTTTTATATAAGATTTGTTTTATAGTGGACATGTAGTATTATCTTCTCTTATTTGTTTCCCTTAAATTCTATGCAGGTATGTTCATATACACAACATTATATTTCTACCTTTCTAAAGGGAAATTTCCACAACCGCTGACTATTACATATACTATCACAGGTCGATCTTCACTTAGTCACTTATTTTCACTGTCCATTCCGCATCTCATGCACTCGGTACCTAGTTTATCTCAAGAGCAAAGGATTTTTTCGAAGGTCGGCGCCGTTGATCTAAGCCATGGAAGAAATCTATTTTTTTCTTGCTTTCTTTCTTGTTTGAATTGGACTCGACTCAATTCGGGATTATGGATATCAATGTATATTCATCTTTAATCAAGTAGAATATGTTGACATATTTAATCAAGTATACCTATATATATTTTTAATTATAATACTTCTCCTCGTTGGGAGTTCATGGAATTTATTATTAAACGAATACATTTAGTTAAATTAACTAATGAATTCTTTTAATATATAAGTTACCTGATTTAGTTAATTTCTAAAAATAATTAATTATATATTATTTGTTTTTAGATATTCTTATACATTTATTTAAATTAACAAATGAATTCTTTTACCTGATTTAGTAATTTTCTAAAATAATAATAATTAAATATAACAAGAATATTAGTGGTTTGACTAAGGTCATTAGGTCAAAATTAGCCGTTGGCAATATAGCCGTTGGAGTCTCTGCACACTCTATTTAAACAAGCTAAGCCGGATTGGTTCTTCAACTTGTCCTGACGATGAACCACACTGGTTGGTTCGAAACGCGTCGACAAAAGATTGGCTATGTGATTTCGTCGAAGATTATCTAAACAATGTTATGGATCACAGAAGTCTAAATTCCTTACTAAACCATCTCTTTTTTTTTTTAAGTCTAAATACCTTATATTGTCTCTTTTCTATGTATTATTTGTGTGAGCATGGGTAGTAACACATGTATGGTTTTTGAGATTTATTAGAATGCTTCCTACTTTTCCTTAATTTGAATGTCTATTACTATTGAAATTACACTGCTTATAATTTTGAATGTGTTCTGGAAAGTTTAAAAGTAGTGGATCGAGATGAGTTGTTGGTTTTAATTTTTAACATGGTACTCATATTATTTTTAATGTGTATTACATATGATTTAGGACCGATAAAAAGATGAAAGATTGTTGCACACAGTTTTACAGTACAATTGTACATCCATGCCTCCCCTTATTATCTCAACAATTGAGGGTTTTGACTTATATGGGAGTGCTAGAATGTTCATTTTGGTGCAACAATATTGAAACATGTACTTTCTTATTACATGTAGTACCTCCCCATGGAATGTTTCTATGCAGAGATGTTTTCCTTTCACCTCTCTCAAATTACCGACAAGTGTAAGGCGTCAGGCATCTAGATAAGAAATTTTTGTACACACTGAGTCTATTTTACGTTTTGTTCGGTCACAGGGTTGGACAAAATCTGCTCTTTTTTTCCATCTCTGTTTGATTTCTTAGTGTCAACCGCGCACTAGCGCATTCTTATATTTCTAACAATCTCCCAAAAAGGGGAAGAATCATTCAAATTGAAAAATACTTAATTTATTTATGCATACATCGATTCTACTATTCTGGGGATATTATGTTTACCCTGATAACTAGATCATGAGACATAATCTTGATTCTATGTACAACAACAATTCCTAGAGTTCCTTATATCATTATTGACATCACGAATATAAAATATAGTCCTAATTTGATGATCATATCATACATGAATTCCAATCAATATAATCCCCAAAATTTAAGTTGACTATCATATCTGACATATATTCAAGTCAATATAATCCCTATAATTTTTATTTAATAATATTAAAAGAACATATACCAATCTCCACCATAGTAATACCAAATCTAATGCAACATGCTTCACAGATTATATCATTCTACTTGTATCCATTATCCACCCTTCAAGTCATGTTAAGACAACAAATTCTTTGAAGTATTGAATATACAAGTTCATTTTTTTGTCTACCTAACATACTTATATTTACAAATATTTTCCTATATTGTCCTTTTCCAACTTAAGAGATTTTCTAAAAAGCATCAAACCAAAAAAGACCAGGTTAAGAGTTTCCCAATTGTAGTATATATATATACACATTCATCTATTGTTTTGTTAGACTTCCCATGGAATCTAGCCTGCATCTATTTCTATTTAATCTACTCTACCAATTTATATCAAATATTACAATTAACACTCCTTTCAATCAATCAAAATTCTCTTGTCATATTTATTTCAATTAATATTAACCTATTCCAACTGTGAGGAAGTTATAAAATATACCGATTAGTGGGCCTTTCCATGATTCAGTGTTACGATTTTGTAACTGACAATATTCTTGAAGCCTCTGCATTCAATACATACTGAGATTTCAAATTCTATCTAGATTTTGTTTCTATATTTAGGGGCCATTGCACTCCTTCCCTATTAAATTTACTTATTCTTGAAATTTACTTTATTCTTACTCACTTTCTACTTGCTAAATTTGATGTAAAGTTGATATCTTTCTGAGTATCAGTAGAATTGTTTCGAAGTGCTTCCATATTCATTTGGAGTTTGAGAATAACCTAGATATAATTATCATGTTACATTCAACTTAAAAACCTAAATTATGTTTGTTACATCAATATTACTCAAACTAATATTATTCCATCATAAGCTATTATAAATGTTTTATCACAACTTACCTCCATTTTGCTGGTTCTTAATCTCAAATTTTACCCATCAATTCTACTACAGTTCTTAATTACTTGACTCTTGCAATCCTCCATGTTCATGCTTCGTGTCAATTATTCTATTGTTTTAACCATTGTTTATGTGGATCCCCTCATTAAGAGACCTTTTAGCAATAAATTTCATTAATTCCCTTAGAATTTATTTTCATCATTCATGAAGTCTATACTAGATGGCTATTATTGCATTGGACTTATCTATACTTGAGTTATATTGTTGACATATAGGTTTGTTATGGAACCAACACACAAATAGTTAGATAAACGACTTAAAAAATATCATCTTGGATGACACAAATGACAAGACCTCCTTTGTATATATAGGGGTCTAAGGGGTCACAATATAATTAGAGCCTACATAACAATAATAATTTAAGTGCATAACACTAACAATTGTGGGTTTGTATGGGGCATAACAATAACAATAGCAGGCTTCTATAGGGCACAACAATAACAATATGGTGGTTACATGGGCACAACAATAAAAATAAGGGGGATACACTAGTATTATAGAGACCTAACATGCCCCTCTCCTTAAAAGAAGTGTTGTCCTCAACGCTTGAGTAGTTCTTGATGATTTCGTATAAAATTTTCTACCTCCCATGTAGAATCTTCAATGGGTAAGTTCCTCCACTTAATGATATACTATAAAATTGATCCATTTCATAGCTGTCAAATTCTTGTTTCTGTGACTGATTCATGCTCAAATATGATTTTTTGCTTCTTCTTTCATTTTTTGCAACAAATTTTGAATTGGAAGTTTGTCACCTATGACCTTCTTTATGCATGAAACATGGAAAATTGGGTGTACTTAGGGAGATGGAGTAAAGTCCAATTTGTATGCCATAGTACCAATGTTTTGCAACACCTTGTAAGGAACATAGTACCTAGGTGATGATTTATTATCCTTCTTAGCTTGCTTGAGAAATATTTGTTTGTATGGTTGTAGCCATAAAAATACCCAGTCACCTACATCAAAACTTCTCTCACTCTGATGTTGATCTGCCTGTTGTTTCATTCGATTATGTGCCAGAGTGAGGTTATCCTTTAAGAGTTTGAGAACTTGTTGTTGATGCTCGATGCGATATTCCACTACTTGAACCTTATAATTTTATCTTAAAGATGATGTGATGGATGGTGGATGATATCCATAAATTTCCATAAATGGGGTCATTTTTGCTACAGTATGGAAGGAAGTGTTATACCACCCTTCAACTAGAGGTAACCACTTGACCCATTATGTTAGTTTGTTAGGTACAAAGCATCAAAGATATATTTCTAAACATTTTTTCACTATCTCAGTTTGCCCATCAGATTGAGGATGATAAGATGTGATATGAGCTAATTGAGTACCAAGTCAAGAAATAATTCTTTCTAAAATTTTCTAGTGAAAATGGGATCTCTTCCACTTACTATAATAGTTGGATTTCCATGAATATTTTGAATTGTTTCCATAAGTGCAGTAGCAACTATGTTGGCTTTAAAAGGATGAGATAATGAACAAAAGCATGGATACTTTGTAAGTCTATCAATTACACCATGATGACACTCTCTCCCTCAAACTTGGGTAAAGCTGTGATAAAATCCATTGATACCTCCTCCCAACACTGACTTGGAATGGCTAAAGGTTGTATCAGACCCGCAGTCTTAACTTTCTCAACTTTATTTTTTTGGCAAACCAAACATTTGCCACAAATTTATGAATATTAGATTTAAGGCCATCCAAAAAAATTCCTTCTTGACCCTATGGTAATTTTTTAAAAATACAGAGTGCCCCCTAAAGGAGAGGTTTGTAATTCCAAAAGAATATTTTGTTTGAGTTGGGAACTCTTACAAAGGTATAAGCGATCTTTGTACTATAATTAATCATTTTTTCAGCTAAATGTATCATATGTACTCAGATCTTACTGAAACATTTGAATGAGTGACCACACCTCTTCATCATTCTTCTATTCATCCCTTGCTTCGGTTATGCACTCAGGTTGGATAATAGAAATGGTGCAAAGCAATGCTTCCACATCCTCATCCTTGCTTGAGAGTGCATCTACAACAACATTTTTCTTCCCTTTTTTTTGATGATTTCAAAGTCATAACCCAACATATTTGTCACCCATTTTTGCTACTCTTCTAAAGATAATCTTTGTTCCAAAAATTATTGAAGACTATCATGATCTTTGTTTATCTTCAAGTGTCTTCCCAATAAGTATGGGTGGAATTACTTTAGTGCTTGTAGTATTGCGAACATTTCCTTCTCATAAATAGGTATGTGTAAATACTTTCCTTTGATTGGACGACTTTCAAAAGCAATGGGTCTTCCTTATTGCATTAAAACAACACCAATTCCATTTCTTGAAGCATAACATTCCACAATAAAAGTTTTTGTGAAGTCTGGCGTAGCTAAGACCAGTGCTTGGCACATTTCCTCTTTAGGATTTTCAAAGGCCTTCATTACTTCTAGAGTCCATGAAAATGCATCTTGCTTCAGTAATGATGTTAGAGGTGTTTCTATTCTCCCAAATTTCTTAGAAAACTTACAATAATACCCTGTCAACCCGAAGAATACTTGAATATGATTTATGGTTGTGGGGATTTTCCATTCCTTAATGGTTGTAATTTTGTTAGGGTATACCTTAAGACCCTCATGAGATACAATATGACCCGAATATTCCACCTCTTGTACTACAAAGAAACATTTGGAGGTTTTTGCATATAATTGTTCCTCCACCAATAGTTTCAGCACCTTGTCAACATGTTAAACATGATCCTTCCAATAATTGATTTAGATTAGTATATCATCAAAAAATACTAACACAAATTTTCCAAGGAAGGGTTTGAAAATGGAATTCATCAAACCTTGAAATGTTGAAGGTGAACTAGTGAGGCCAAAATACCTGATCAAAAATTCATAATGACCCTCATGAGTTTTGAATGTTTTTTACGAAATGTCTTCAGTTTTCATTCTATTTTGATGATATCCTTAACGAAGATCCTAGTTGATGAGGTAGATTACTCCATGTAATTCATCCAACAATTCATCAATTATAGAAATGGGAAATTTATCTTTAATCGTCAGCTTAAGCTCCCTATAATCTAGACACATACACCATGATCCATCCTTCTTGTGCACCAATACTATTGGAGAAAAGAAATAAATTTGACTAGGTTGAATTATACCAGCCTCTAACATTTCGGCAACCATACATTGACTTTCACTCTTTTGGGAATAAGGATATCTATAAGGTATGATGTTTGGAGGAACACTTCCTAGAAACAAGTGAATAACATGATTATGATAATGAATAGGTGGTAGTCCTTTGGGAGTGTCAAACCCATTGGAATGACTGTCCAAGAATTTTTGGAGATCTAGAGAAATAGATGATTTCGATGCTTGCACCCCTGGTCAACATAATTGTGAAATTATACCCCGTTGTTATTTATTCAGAATCTTTGTGATGCCATTACATCTAATTATCTTTCTTGGTTTCCCTGTAGTACCCCTTAACTCAAATTCCTTTCCTTCCCAAAAAAAATTCAATAAAAGTTCTTGAAAATTGAAAGTTACCATCCCCAAAGATTGTAACCATTGGACTCCTAGTAGAACATCAACACCATGCATTGGAATGGAAAGCATTGGACTATTCAATACATATTTCCCCATGGTTAGCTTCATATTATGGCACTTTTCAAAGAAATTTATAGTTCCTCCATTTCCAACCATCACTTGACACTATGGTGCTGGATATAGGAAGCAATTCAATTGATTGGCTATCTTATAATGAATAAAATTAAGGTTACTACTCGAATCAATCTGCACTATTAAATTTTTCTTCTTCATATATCCTTCTACCTTGAGAGTTTGAGGAGTGGTAATTCCCACCAATGCATTACAAGATATGGTCATATTCATTTAATCTTTCTCTAGGGTTTGTTCCTGGTGTATTTCCTCCTCTTTTGATGTTTCTTTTTCCTTTTCTTCCTCCTTATCACAATCTATTTAGAATATTTTTTCTTAGCACACTTATGAACTTTATTTTATTTTCTATCGCAATTGTAACAAAGCCATTTTGCTCTTTTTTTGTCCAACTTTTGTGGTGTCAGCCTTATCGGTTCTGGAAGACTCGGAGTAAAAACACTTCCCTATTTATGTTGTCACTGGTAGACTTCCTTGTTGCCATAATTTTTCTTTCAGCTTTTCTTGCCACCCTAAATTCCTTCTCTAATGAATAAAGTTCCCAAAGGCGAACCTCATGTTGGATTTTATATTTTAAAGTCTCTATGAAGAAATCAATCATATGCTCCTCTGGAATATTAGTTACCTTAATATTCAATTTTTGGAAGTGTTCAATGTGCTCCGCCATTGAACCATTTTGTTTGAGATTTATCAAATTAGCTAAAGAAGGTGTTGCTCTTTGTATCTTCATAATGTGCTATCATTTCCTTTGTAAAATTCTACCAGGTCACAAGTGGTTTACAAGAACAAATCTATATATACCATACAAACTGATTGGGTTCTAAATATAAATATGAAATACATGCCTTTTGTGAGGGTTGCAAATCATCTAGATCAAAATATTGCTCCATCTGTAGTATCCAAGTTATCGGATCCTTGATATCAAACTTCCTCATATATATATTTGGAATGTGGTGGTCCTAAAAACCCACATTGGAGTCTCTAAAATCATAATCGATATTCCTTTTTTCTTCATCATGATTTTCATGGATTTCCTTGTCACCACTAGCACGCCTTTCTTCTAGTAGAATTGCCAAACCTTCCTTCAACCCCTTTATCATGACATTCGTCATTTCTTCTATGTATGATTTTAAACCATCATGCAAAACTCACACATCCCTTTTTATACCATATGTATTAACATTCATCATGGCTTCCAATTCATTTTTTGTTACCTTTTGTGAGAGCGAAATTTGTTGCACTTGGCCTTGTAAATTTCATATATCATGTTGCATTTCTTCCTTTTCTTCATGCGTCATAGAAGAGATTTCTCGTTTCTTACTATGTGTGTCCATTTTTTTTTGAGGAATTTTGGAATCTAAAAACAATATCTATGCCTAAATATTCCCCTTGAAACATGTCAAGCTGATTTTTCAAACAAAAGTTATGCAAATTTGTTTAAAAAATGCACACATGTTTCTTGCTTTTAGGAGCTCTCTCTTGAAACAGTTTTAACTCTATAATTTTGGATCTCCAAGTTCTCAAATTTCCTCTAATGGTAGCTCTATGTGGGCTCATTTCAACCCCACAAGTTTTATCAAGATTGGATTCTTCAAGAAAGAGTTATGCCAAATCTCCCATGATGACCAGATTATGGACTAGTTCAGTAGAGTGAAGTTGTATGGGATGCCACATGTAAGTGTTTCAACCTTTGGCCTTGAAATTTCTACACGCAAAAGTACACTCCATGAAAATTCATCTAGATTTTATAGAATTCAAATCTAATACTTGAAAACGAAAGGTATGATGATTTTCCTCAGGTCACCTGTTTGAGACAAAATTATGGAGCCCACAAAAACCCTAACTTCCTCACAACAAATCTCTAAAATTATAGCAAACCAAGATCTGAAATTTTTACAAGAAGTCCTATGATACATCATCTCCACGTGAATTTTGTTTATGCTTTTGAATCCTTGTAGAAAATAATTTATAGCGAAAAATATCAAGATGACATGTTTGAAGAAGAAAAATCCTAGAATCCAAAGCTCTTATACCAAATCTTATCAAACCAGCTCAAAAATAGATAGATCAACGACTTAAAAATTATCCTCTTCGATGGGGAAACCTCCTTTACATTACATAAATGAAAAATTATTGGTTGATACAAATGACAAGACCTCCTTTGTATATATAGGGGTCTAAGGGGTCACAATATAATCAGAGCCTACATAACAATAATAATGTAAGGTCACAACAATAACAATACTCGGCTTCTAAGGGGAACAACAATAGAAATATGAGGGTTACAAGGGCACAACAATAATAATAAGGGGGATACACTAGCACTATAGGGACCCAACAACGTTTTTCATATATGTTATAATTATAAGTATTCCATATCTCCATTTAACTTTGAAAAAAATTATCATTGAGAAAGCCTAGACAGTTCCCTTGCATATGCCAATACAACATATATTTTTCTTCATGTATTATGGGGTTCTCAAATCGCTTTATTTCCTTTTGTAATTTCTATATAAACATTATTTGTGTATATTCTGTGTTGTTTTTTTTTTTAACATGTAATGCTCTTATTATTGTGAGTGTTTCAAAATGCTTCTATATGGTTCTTCCTTTTTCGTCTTGCTACCCATACCTAGGTCAAATTTATCCTCTAATAGGATTCAAAGATTTATTTTTTTACCATCAATTATTTCCTTTATTTACTCTCTCAGCAAGGTTCTTGGCCAACATCCAATATATCTGCAAGGAGGTATTTTATAATGGTCAAGTGATTACTTTCCATACGTATCTAGTATGACAACTAAATATTACTTACTTTGGCACCAATGATATCTTTTACCCATTTTCATACCTATATCCTCCTCGAAAATCTATACTATAAGTTTAACATAAAACATCTGTATGCATATCTACCCTATGGATATTGATTTTTTTTTTCTTTTCCTCAAATCAACTATTAATAGGAAATCACCAAGCATATAATCCTATGCTTTTCAGGGTGATTTCAAATACAACACCCTACCTTATCTCTTAAACATACTTATCTGGCATTTTATAATTGCTTAGACATGTGGGAATTGTTACCTTACTTCATTTACACTTGTCTACGCATATACTTCCTCATCGTTACAAACCATAGATAAATCCTCCAAAAAACATTTTTCTCTCCTATGCATCCAACATATCAGTTCTGGTAGGTACGGGTAGCCCCCAACCATAATTCAAATAGTATTTTTATATACATACTAAAATTTATTTCAATCACCCATGGCATGGTTCTTTTACTTATCTTTACATTTATTCTATATAAATTTCTTTTTCTTCGTCATATGGTAAGGAGCTTTAATACGTTAATTTTATCTACAGTTAAACTCATATGCTACAATATTGTAACCTATGGCTCCGATACCATTTGTAACATACTCCTAAAAAATCTTAATCTCAATTAACCTTACCCTACCCAAGAAGGTATAAGCATAAATAGAGTCAATTCTCTTTTTTGTTCATTTAGTTCTTATTACTATTATTTCAATTGCTAAATGTGTATATTATTTCAATTGTTAAATGTTGATCATTATTTATCATTTGGTTGACCCTGCCATATTCTATCTTGATAAGGTAATGTTATTACCAAGGTGCTTCCGTCAAACACCTACCTTCTATTGGTTAGGCCTTGGCATTATATGCAGACATGAGTAATTTCATTCTTCAATCACACTACAATCATAAAAGTTGTGATATTATCTATGTCCGGGTTAAATTTATTTATAACTATTACATGTCATCGTTAAATATTGAGTTAAATGGATTATTCATCTAATGGTTGAATTTCATATATTCTACCCCCCCAGTGGTGGTTTAGACATACCCTTTATGAACTCCCTAGAGAATAGATTTGTGTCGCATCCATCCATTTTCAGGATTGGTTCTCTTGGGACTAACCCCATTCTCCAGATCTACGATCCAACTTCCTTAAGGTTACAACAAATATTTGTGGTTTTGGTAAGAACCACCTCCTCCCCATGCCATCATTCTAGCTCATTTTTTCCCTTACAAATTTTACAGTGTGGCTCTCCAACCAGAGAGACCATCCTACTTTTTGTAAGTCCTTGATCATCACAACTACTTACTACTGAGCCATTTTTACAATTTAGAGGTGTTAATTCCTTCCTTAACATGAATATTTTCGGTTATTGGGTTTAGGTCGGTGAAGGGTTGATACCAGTTGGCGTATGTCTTAAATTTCCTTCATTAATCAAGGTGTTTTGGGACCTTCTTGCCAGCTCATAGTGATGGTAAAATCCTTTATACTCTCTCCAAAAAATATTTTGGTTGAAAACCTAGTTTTCTCTAGTTAGACACATTATTTTTATGGTTCAAATAGGTAGGGTTTTTTCTCTAGCATTACTTTTGCAGGTGGAGATTAAACCTACCTTCTAGGTTTGATTAGACTTGTTCCATCATAATTACTTTTGCTTTAACATTAATTTTGCAGGTGGATATTAACCCTACCTTCTAGCCTTTGGGTAGACTTGTTCCACTGTAACTCCTTTTGATCTAGCATAACCTTTGTAGGTGGAGCTTAACCCTCCCTTCGAGGGTTTGATCTGAAATGGGGCACTAAAGGCTTCTTGTCAGCTTACAAGAACCTCTCCCACTCCAAAGCTTAAACAATTTCCAAGATCTATGCTTATGATTGATAAATGCAGAATTAAAAGAACTTGAAGTAGGTGTATGTATTTATTTTCCTTTAACTGCTAGGTGATTTAAGTTCATTTTCTTATGCAGAAATAAAACTCATAATAGTAAAACAATGCAGCAAATAAGCAAACCACGTAAGGCAACAATTTAATGTGGAGTTCACCCTCAGATCCTGTGCTATGTCTCCTTGAGCTCTAATCAACTTGATTAGGCTCTTTTGGATTATGGCTTCAATTATTTTACAAGTGCTACACTCAACTCCATTGGTTTACAAATGAACCAATGGGCTTAGAATGCCATCTTACCCCTGGTTGTCCTTGTTCTGCAGACAGATCTAGGCTTCTCTGGACTAGACTCCTTCAATTAGTGCTCTGAGCTATCTTGAGCTCTAGCTTGCACCAACTCCCTCAGCATTCTGTTAACTATCTCTGGAACTCCTTCTTCTGTCTTTAGCACACTTTGGACATCAGCAATATCTTGATCATTTGATTTCTTTGCTATTCTGCAACTTCACTACAACATCATGGCTCTTAGAAGTCTGCTTTGAGCTCTCTGGCTCTGCCTCCAACCTCTGGTGGCTCTACCTCTATCAAGCACTCTGGCTCTACGGCTTTGGTGGCTATCCTCTGTCCCCCCAGCATCTCTGGGTTCATCTCATTTTATAACACATTCTATTACCACAATTGCTTAAAGCGTGGAAACCAACTGTTCATCTCTTTGCCTCCTTCTACATTTTAATTTGTGTTTTCATGACACGTTTTGTTCATCATTTCCTTACAGTGTGGAACAATGATGCTTGAATTAGAAATGATTTCATAATTGAAAAGGAACCGACAGGCGCAAGCAACCCGATTGTTTGGACTTCCTTCTGCCTTAATCTCGGAATAGACACATAACTGAATACACAGGCAAGACTCACAAGAACACATCATGAGCCTTTAAGCTGGAACTCAAATATAATTCAATCGTCCCTCTAATCCTATCAGGTCTGTGCCTTCATCGTAAATCACACGTTGCATGGCCCAATGCTCCCCTTTGCATTACTGCGATCCAATCTCCTATCTCCAATCGCTCTGATCGGTGCTATCGGCCCATTGCTATATCGATGTTTCGACATATCGGTGGTTGCTTCTTCCATGGTCCGCAGCCCTTAAGCTTTCTCGATCAATGATCTTTGATAAGATCCTAGCTGTTGATTCCTTTTCTGATCCGATGGCTAGAAGTTCTCATTGCAATTGGCCTAGCGCATATCGCAATTCCCTCGGCCTTTGGTTAAGACATCGCGACTTAATCTTGTCTGTTGATTTACCGTTTAATCTAATGGTTCACACTAAACCTGAAACAGCAAGCAGTCTGCTCAATCTCCATCGTTGATCCATGATCTCCAATCCGATGATTGACAGTCTTTTCGGGCCACTTGCGTAGAGATTACCCACCCAAAAAAGATTTTTTCTCTCTCCTACAGCCTGCTACATGTCGACGAGTGTATGGAATCGGGTTCAACCCTTCCAATACCGTTTACCACCTGGAGCCTGCCTGAAATACCATTTACCGCCTTCCTTCCGAAACTCAAAAGGTTTTAGCTCATTTTATATAAATTCTTCAGATCCACCTGGCCGAGACTGCCCACGTGATTTTCAATGTAAAACACACATTATAAAGGTTTTAGTTCTTAATAAAGGTTTTTAGTGCATAAGGCTAATATTGACCCTTAGGCCAAATTTAATAAGAAATGCCTCCTTTTCTAAGGACATTGGGCAAATCTTCTTTTTACAATAACTCCTTCATCTGGAGTCTGTTTTGGCCTGTTCAAATTGCATTGGATTCAGAATGAAACAATCTATGAAATGAGACTATTTTCAAAATCATCCAATGACTTTCATTTTTCCCATGTGAGGGAAATTCATAAACTTAGAAGTCTATGTTAGATCTATTTTGGATCACGCCTTCCCACTAAAAACTTTTTGGACTCCAAAAGACTTATATACTAATCTAAATAGTAAATGAGAGTACCTTGCCCTCTTCTTTTAGCATTCATACACTTGCCTTGTAGAGTGCCTCTGAACCAAAGCCTTTGAACACTCCCTTCCTGGATGTTCTTGTCCTCCTCGGAAGAACTGTCTTCCTCCTTGACTTCTTGCAGAACTCTTGCTGAGAAGGTCACAGAAGCTAGTTTGAATTTCTCTTCCTTGATCATTGATCCAAGGTGGCTCAAATCAATGTGAAGTTACATCTTCTTCACAAAATTTTACATTTGTATCTATTTGAGATATTGTCAACAACAACTATTAACAACAATAGAATTACAGACAACAACTAGATGGCCTAAACTCCTACTTCAACACAAGAAACAGATTTCAAATCTTGTGAACACCTCCATGTCTTTACATCTGCATACAAATGATTGACTAGATAACAAGCCAATAAAGCATGCCTTTAAAACAATTGACCCTTCAAGTCAAGCATGTAGAAAAAGAACTTTAGGACTCTTTTTCAAAGATGAAACACTTCCTCGTTATCTCCATCTTGGAGACCAAATCAACTTTTTCCAAGTCACCATTAACATTATATGCATGCTTAAAAACAAATCAGTCAACCCTTCAAGTTAATTACACATACATGTTCAAATACAAGGAAATCATCAACATCCCTGTGTTTGCGCACATCATTCTCATGCATGCATTTCATTCTTCAACTTTCGCTTAAGTACACTATGCTTTCGAAGCTGAAATGTATATAATGTTGCAACAATAAAGTGAGTCTCCTACTCAACTTTTTCCATTCACCTCCTTGGTAAAACCTGCAACTTGCATCTCATTAACAAAGAAATGCAAATAGATGCATTATATCAATAGACATGCAATCTTAATTGGATAAGAACTCTGACCATTTCTTACCAATCCATTTCAAAGGTCCTTTCTTTGTTTGCACATCAACATCAACATGTGAATCATCTTGAAACACATCATTCATGGAATCTTTCTTTCCATTCCTGCCATTCTCTCTTTCCACCCTCTTCAAGTTTTGTGGAAGCATTGTTGGATTTAGAGTCTGACACTTTGCAGCAATATGTCCTTGCTTATGGTAGCAAGTGAAACACATGTGCATCCTCTTGACAGCATGATTTGCCTTGTCCAGTGGACATTTGGCTTCTTGCTTCCTTTCCTTCAAAAGTTTCATGTATGTGACCGTTCTCTTCTAACATCTAGAAACATTATGGTTATCCAACCCACAAAAGGGACATGCAATTATTTTCCCATGCTTATATGGGAATTTATCATGCTTAACATAGTAAAAAGGAATATGATTAGAACTAGATTTATAACTTTCTCTTTCACCTTTATTACCTTTATGAGGAGGTGAATTGAATGAATAAGTAGCTCCCTTTTGAACACCATCAACCCCTTCAATGGTTTCAGAGTTTCCAAAACTCTCTAGTTCAAGTGTATGCTTATGAACACCTTCTTCCTGAAAATAGTGTTTCAAGCTATTGCATTCCCCATGAATACAATCTTTACACTTTTGAGGTAGAAGACCTGAAATGAAACTCCTTCTTGGAACTGTTTCAATTGTCTTCATGGCAGCTTTGGTACTTTCCCCATAAGATTGTCCATAGTCAAGACCCAAATACTTAGGCCATTCCTCAACCATTATTGGCTCAACAATACCCTGTGCATTTTTTCCCAATCCTTTTCCTTCATAGTCCAATTTGGAAATTAACTTGCAACCTATGCCTCTGGTATGTTTTTCAAAAGAACCAACATAAACATTCTTAGAAGAATTTGAAGACAAATAGGAATTGTTTACCTCTTCTTCATGCTGATACTTGACCAAGGCTTCTTTAGAAACAATGAGTTGTGTCTCCAACTCATGCATCCTTTTCAGGTTCATATTTGCAATATGAAGTTGCCTCTTCATTCCCTGCAATTCTTCCGAAAGCTTCCACTTCCTCATTATCTCCATCTTGGAGACCAAATCAACTTTTTCCAAGTCACCATTAACATTATATGCATGCTTAAAAACACATCAGTCAACCCTTCAAGTTAATTACACATACATGTTCAAATACAAGGAAATCATCAACATCCCTGTGTTTGTGCACATCATTCTCATGCATGCATTTCATTCTTCAACTTTCGCTTAAGTACACTATGCTTTCGAAGCTGAAATGTATATAATGTTGCAACAATAAAGTGAGTCTCCTACTCAACTTTTTCCATTCACCTCCTTGGTAAAACCTGCAACTTGCATCTCATTAACAAAGAAATGCAAATAGATGCATTATATCAATAGACATGCAATCTTAATTGGATAAGAACTCTGACCATTTCTTACCAATCCATTTCAAAGGTCCTTCCTTTGTTTGCACATCAACATCAACATGTGAATCATCTTGAAACACATCATTCATGGAATCTTTCTTTCCATTCTTGCCATTCTCTCTTTCCACCCTCTTCAAGTTTTGTGGAAGCATTGTTGGATTTAGAGTCTGACACTTTGCAGCAATATGTCCTTGCTTATGGTAGTAAGTGCAACACATATGCATCCTCTTGACAGCATGATTTGCCTTGTCCAGTGGACATTTGGCTTCTTGCTTCCTTTCCTTCAAAAGTTTCATGTATGTGACCATTCTCTTCTAACATCTAGAAACATTATGGTTATCCAACCCACAAAAGGGACATGCAATTATTTTCCCATGCTTATATGGGAATTTATCATGCTTAACATAGTAAAAAGGAATATGATTAGAACTAGATTTATAACTTTCTCTTTCACCTTTATTACCTTCATGAGGAGGTGAAATGAATGAATAAGTAGCTCCCTTTTGAACACCACCAACCTCTTCAATGGTTTCAGAGTTTCCAAAACTCTCTAGTTCAAGTGTATGCTTATGAACACCTTCTTCCTGAAAATAGTGTTTCAAGCTATTGCATTCCCCATGAATACAATCTTTACACTTTTGAGGTAGAAGACCTAAAATGAAACTCCTTCTTGGAACTGTTTCAATTGTCTTCATGGAAGCTTTGGTACTTTCCCCATAAGATTGTCCATAGTCAAGACCCAAATACTTAGGCCATTCCTCAACCATTATTGGCTCAACAATACCCTGTGCATTTTTTCCCAATCCTTTTCCTTCATAGTCCATTTTGGAAATTAACTTGCAACCTATGCCTCTGGTATGTTTTTCAAAAGAACCAACATAAACATTCTTAGAGGAATTTGAAGACAAATAGGAATTGTTTACCTCTTCTTCATGCTGATACTTGACCAAGGTTTCTTTAGAAACAATGAGTTGTGTCTCCAACTCATGCATCCTTTTCAGGTTCATATTTGCAATATGAAGTTGCCTCTTCATTCCCTGCAATTCTTCCGAAAGCAAATACTCTTCTTCCTTCTTGGAATTTAACTACTCTCGATGTATGATGCTCTTCCTTCTATCCTCATACATTTCTCATACCATATCCATCATGGTGAACAAGTCTTGCTTCTTGTCTTCATCAAAGACTCTTGTGAAGAAAGAAGAATTTGAGCACTCACTTGTAGAAGTTGTCATTATCATAATGAACAAAAGAACTTCAAATAAGATCAGCACAAAGCTTATTCAAGCAACATTTTGCAACAAACCTATTGTGCTTCAAGGATTGCTTTGAGGTCCTTTGGGATAATAAAAATGCCTTCAACCCTTCTTCCTTCTTGTCCTCTCCTGTTCTTAGCTATCAATAGCTTTCCCTTCACCTATGCAAACTCAAACAATAGTCAGTTTACAAACATCAAACAATCAATCCTTGACTGTTAAAACACCTTTCAGCTCAAGCAAGCAAATAGATTGCTCTATCAATCATGCATACTGACCTGATACCACTTGCATCATGATACCATCTCCTTCATGATACCACCTGCTCTTGTATAACTACTCTAATATAACTAGCTCTGATACCACCTGATCTAAAATGGGGCACTAAAGGCTTCTTGTCAGCTTAGAAGAACCTCTCCCACTCCAAAGCTTAAACAATTTCCAAGATCTATGCTTATGATTGATAAATGCAGAATTAAAAGAACTTGAAGTAGGGGTATGTCTTTGTTGCCTTTAATTGTTAAGAGCTTTAAGCTCATTTTCTTATGTGGAAATAAAGCTAATAATAGTAAAAAAGTGCAGCAAACAAGCCAACCACATAAGGCAACAATATAATGTGGAGTTCACCCTGATATCCTAGGCTACGTCTCCTTGAGCTCTAATCAACTCGATTAGGCTCTTTGGGATTTTTGCTTCAATTCTTTTACAAGTTCTACACTCAACTCCATTGGTTTACAAATGAACCAATGGGCTTAGAATGCAATCTTACCCCTGGCTATCCTTGTTCTGCAGACAGATCTAGGCTTCTTTGGACTAGACTCCTTCAATTAGTGCTCTGAGTTATCTTGAGCTCTAGCTTGCACCAACTCCATCAACATTTCATTAACTATCTTTGGAACTCCTTCTTTTGTCTTCAACACACTTTGGACATAAGCAATAGCTTGATCATTTGATCTCTTTGTTGTTCTGCAACTTCACCACAACATCATGGCTCTTAGAAGTCTGCTTTGAGCTCTACAACTCTAACGCTTTGTCTCTAACCTCTGGTGCCTTTGCCTCTATCAAGCACTCTGGCTCTGCGGCTCTAGTGGCTATCCTCTATCCACCCAGCATCTCTAGGTTCATCGTGTTTTATAACACGTTCTGTTACCAAAATCGCTTAAATCATGGAAACCGATTGTCCATCTCTTTGCCTCCTTCCGCGTTTTAATTCGTGTTTTCATGACATGTTCTGCTCATCATTTCCTTATGGTGGGGAATAATGATGTTTGAATTAGAAATGATTTCATAATTGAAAAGGAACTGGTGGGCACGGGCAACCCGATCATTTGGCCTTCCTTCTGCCTTAATCCCGGAATAGACACATAATGGAATACACAGGCAAAACTCAAAAAAACACATCATAAGCCTTTAAGCTGAAACTCAAATAGAATTCAATCGGTCCTTTAATCCTATCAGGTTCATGCCTTCTTCACAAATCACACGTCGCATGGCCCAATACTCCCCTTTGCATTGGTGCGATCCGATCTCCGATCTCCAATCGCTCCGGTCGGCGCTATCGGCCCATCGCTATATCGGTGTTTCAGCATATTGGTGGTTGCTGCATCCATGGTCTGCAGCCCTTAAGCTTTCCTGATTAGCGATCTTCGATCAAATCCTGACCGTCGATTCCATTTCCGATCCGAAGGCTCAAACTGCTCATCGCAATCAACCTATCGCATATCGCAATGACCTCGACCTTTGGTTAAAACATTGCGACTTAATCTTGTCCATCGATTTACCATTTAATCTGATAGTTCGCACTAAACCCGAAACAAAAAGCAGTCTTCTCAATCTCCACCGTTGATCCACGATCTCCAATCTGACGGCTGACAATATTTTCAAGTGGCCCACTTGCACGGAGATTACCCGCCCGGAAAAGCGGTTTTCTCTCTCTTACGGCCTGCTACGTGTTGACCAGTGTATGGAATCTGGTTCAACCATTCCAATACCATTTACCACCTAGAGCCTACCTGAAATACCGTTTACCTCCTTCCTTCTGGCACTCAAAAGGTTTTAGCTCGTTTTATATAAATTCTTTAGATCCCCCTGGCTAAGACTGCCCACATGCTTTTCAATGTAAAACACACTTTATAAAGGCTTTAGCACTTAACAGAGGTTTTTAGTGCATAAGGCTAATATTAACCCTTAGGCCAAATTTAATAAGAAATGCCTCCTTTTCTAAGGACATTGAGCAAATCGTCTTTTTATAATAACTCCTTCGTCTGGAGTCCATTTTAGCCCGTTCAAATTGCATTGGATTCAAAATGAAACAATCTATGAAATGAGACTATTTTCAAAATCATCCAATGACTTTAATTTTTCCCCTTTGAGGAAAATTCATAAACTTAGAAGTCTATGTTAGATCCATTTTGGATCACTCCAGTAGTTTTTCTAATACTCAAGTCACGTTTGATTCTTCCCTCTTGTTAAACGTAGGTATGCCTCCTAGAAATATACGCCAATGGTTTTTTCTTCAAATGAATTTATCAAACGAGCAGGGCCTTTCAAAATTCAAATTTCTCATTATAATGCAGTTCATGTTCATGTATTAATTAGTGCGACCACGGTTAAGAATTAGAGCATTTTATTTTGTATTAAAATGGATAAATAACATAGTCCATTAAGGACTTTTATAGAAGAGAGTATTTCAAGTAGATCCCAATGATATTCTATATTTTTCTTTGTTGAATAGGGTTACTGGGAACAATTTTTTAAAGGTGAAATTACTCAAGTAAAACCCTATATTCTCTCATGCTCAAATTATTCTCCCTTTGGTTAGACACATGCAATTTTAAGAGGGTTTTATATTTCTCTACTTTACATATGAAAACCCCATCCGACTTCTGGAGGAAGCTTCCATAGGATTAAGCGGACTTTGCAGGTTCTAAGTAACCTCTTGTTTTTCTTTCTTAGCATTTATAAGACTATAATTTGTCCTCAAGTCTAGGGTTTCTATCGAATATATGCTACAAACCTTAATTTGAATATGACTAGGGTTTAAATTTTGGCATTTAACTATGGCCACTTGACCCTAATCATGGTCAAGCTTATTAAAAAATTTGGTTCGTGACCAAGTTTTCTTTGACGAACCAAGTTTTCTTTGTTCAATATATTTTTATAATTAATATTTAAGGGTTATTACGGAATTGTTATATTCTTTATATTCCATCTTTTATTCAAACTTTGCAAGACTTTAGTGTATGGTGTAAATTATATTACAATCATTACATTTTGTTTCCTCGCAATGATTTGGTCATTCTTCATGTTTACTATTAAAGTTCTCTCATCCTGTCTTCTTCTAGGGTATCATGTATATGAAATTTGTTGTAACCATAGAAACAAAATGCTATGGTTTATAAACTCTTCCATGCTTCTTTAATCTCTCACTTAAAAATAATTTATTTATGATATTTGTTGTTTCACATTCATAAAGTTACATTACGTCTTTGTACCCTTCCTTAGGATTTGTATATTCAATGTTGTCAGAATTCACTTTTATGAAAAGATGTTAAAAGATTAATTATTTATATTATTTGTTTATATACATATTAATATGTTTATGAACGTAATTATCAATCTTTTTTTATATATCTCTTCATTTCTTTACTCTATTTGCAATTTTTGAGTGGGACCTAAGCCAAATCCTTCTCAATCTAGTCCAATCCTCTTATCTTGAATTTAGGATTGTTTAGGATTGTTTTTGGGTTGTTGGTTGGCCATATTCGCCTACGAATTAACATGGTTCATAGTTTTACGTTAGCATTACCTCCTACAAAATAAAAATGGCAGTTTCACTCTTTCTAGAGAACTCAACCTTGATATAAAAACAAATGACATAGCACAGACATAAACAACCATATATCTAGAAGAAAGACAATGTACTATCAATACTGAAAAATGTTATAGCTTGGAAACTTTGGAGAAAAGTATTATATTCTCATTACTCGTTAACAATTGAATATGATTACATAGGAGACATTAACACTAAATGACTAAATTGGAACTCAACTATAACTCAACTGAACTGTATTAAACCAAAGCTGACTATAACACTTGGATTAACACCAAGAAGGTGGTTGGAATTAGTTTCTCCAACACTCCCCCTTAATTACAACCAAAGAAATTTAAACTAAGATGTCTCTTAGTCTAAGTCTCAGCTAGGCTTACAATTTAAAAGAAAATTTTACATAAATCAGATTTCTTTTTTATTGTCTTTTCTTCAAGATCCTATAGGTTCTAAATTGTTTCAACCGTTTCTTTTTGTTGTAGGCTTAAATTTTCAGATTCTTCATTTGTTGGTGCAACTCTTCCATTGTTCTAGGATGTCTAAACATGTCCTTGACATCTTCAAAAGTCATTTTGTATATGGACTGCTGGACATGTCATCTCTTGTTGTGTGATTTTCATCATCAATATTCTACTGCAATATAAGTCTATAATAAAAAATTATCTCTTAAGGACTCCACTTCATGAAAATATAATTAATGTTTTCATCATCCATGTTGTTTTAAACATTCATTTCTGAAACTTCTATGCATAATTTACCAAGACATGGTGTTGCAAGCCATTGTTGAAGGAACTTTAATTCTTCTTGAAGATCGTTGTGTTTACCTCTACACTAGAAATCAATGTTAGGATTACAAATATTTGCAAAACCATATTGGTTATGTTCATTTTTCTCTGCAATGAGGGTTTTCTCTCCTTGTGATTCGTTCTTTATCTTTGTCACTTCCACTTCTTTAATAACTTCTACTTCTTCAAAGAGGTTTTCTTCCACTTCATTTTAAGGCCCAAGTGGGACTTTTTCACCAAATAATAGTTTATCAATAAGCTATTTTTATTGCATCATATGCAACCCTTCATCATTATCCAACTAGTCTTCATCAAATTTAACATCGACAAATTTCATTGTTGGAGTCACCATAACATTGATTGCTTCAATGACAACTGCATTGTCATCAGCAAGCACTGTTGTTGGATTCACCAAATTATAATCCACTTGTGGCTATGCACAATGGGATTCAAGAAGTGGGATTCAGGAGCATCTGTGTTCTCTTTCGCTACTTCTTCTACAAATTCTTCACAGTCATCTTCCACTTGTGGCTAAGCATAGTGGGATTCACCAGCATTTATGTGCTCTTTTTTTGCTTGCAGTAATAGGTCATCATCATTTCCATACACTTTGAAGTGGGATTCACCAAATTCTTTATCTCTCTATGGAATTGCTGCTATAAATCAACCTTAAACTTAAACTTCAATACTACCACTTACACCAACATTCCTCTCAATGGTATCCCAAGCCTCCTTGGTTGTCTTTGCCTCTGCAGTGAGGGAAGAATGTTATCATCTACACATTCTTTTATGCATTTCAATGCAAAGGCATTCTTTTTCCTTTTGACTTGCAAATATTTAAAAAACGCTTCATACATCTCTTGTTGTTGCTTCGACCTTCTTAGCCTCTTGGATTTTTCCACTTGTTATGGCTCAACAAGCAAATAAACTTGTAGACATAGTGATAAGCTACAATGAAACTACCTCTATAGTGTCTTCTCTGCTTCTACATAAAAAAATAGATCTACAAAGGCAATGCTTTTCACCAAAACTTTTACAAACTAAAACTCTATTTTTTTAATATTGCGTGCATTGATTTGAATAATACCTTAGATATCACTATCCTTTCAAAAAAAAATCCCCTTTCAAATAAAACCTTAACGTATAAGCGATGCCCTCTTCTTTTTAAAATAAAGTCTTTTCAATAATCAAACAAACTGCTTTGAAAACTCACATAAGGTAATTTTCTTTTTTTTAAATAATAAAACTCCCTTTCTATAGTATAATTATTTATTAGATTATAATATATGGCGTTATATATTATATATATGAGAATTTTTATTTAGACTAATAATATAATTTATAGATTATAGGAGAAAAATATTTTAATATATTAATTATGAGTATTGTTATTATTTGTGTTTAGAAGGGGTAACTAATTATTATTGGTTTCTATTGTCTCTATTAATATTTCTAGGGCTCTTATTAATCTCGAGGGCTTCCATTTTCTTATGCCTATAACAAATATTTTCAATAGCAAGGATTTTTACATTCTATATGAAGACATGATTGTTGGGGTTCTTAGCATGTTCTCCAATAGCTGATTTTTTATCCTTTCATCTATTATGTATGCATTGTTCTCTATAATTATTTCTTTTAGGGAACATCTAGTTTCTCTAATGTAGCATTTAGCACATGAACATTCTATCTTGTACCTACCTTTAAATTTCAAGTGGTCAATGTCATCTTTTACATATCTCACCATTTTCCTCATAGCAGTATGGGGTTTAAAACATGTTCTAATCTCCAATTTCTTCAAGACTTTGACAATCTTGTCGGTGTTGACCTTATGGTAACGTAGGTATGAAGTCTTTCCAAGGTTTTGGATGTTAAAATTTGGAGGATCATTGTCACGAGTAAGAGATTTTTTGCAAGGAATCCTTAATATTTATCATATTATATCATAGGTTTAATAGTTTACTAAACTGCTTCTATTAATAATCTTTATGATCTATTCTGGAAATTCTAAGGGCTCTAGAAGCCAAAGTGTCAATGACCCCAATATTTTGTGAGGGTTGATGATGAGACTCTACATGAAGGTAGTTTCTAGTATGATTTTTCTTTCGTTATATTGTTTAATAAATATTTTCATTAGGTTTTCTTATGATAATAATATCAAGAAAGGTGTGCATCAATTTTATTCTTCGTCTATAGTCAATTGAATGTCTTTTGACATGTTATTTATATGATGTAGATATTTAGCTAGTTCATCCACAAATATTTTCCAAATCTTAGGCTTGAGATGATAAGTATTAAGGACCTTGATTTCAAATTTCCATGTAAAGGTTGGCCATAACTAGTGAGGGAGTATATTACATTGCCATCACACTAGTTTATTCATAAAATTGGTTTGGAATGCTAAAAAGCATATATCTTAGGCAAACTTAAGCAAAGCTAGCTATTATCAGATTAACCACTTACTTAATCACAAGAACTACATCTTCTAAGTGGATTTTGGTAAATAGGTATACCATATTGAATCTAATTATAATTCCACCCCCGTTGATCTTTATTTATTAATCAATTAAATAAAATATTTGGAATACTCAATGTATTAATCTGTGTGACAAACTAATAGAATAAGAGATTTTGCCACAATTTTTTCTAGTTAATAGGTTTTAGAGCCAATAGTTTTCACTATTGGTCTTAAAGAAATGTCCTTCTTGTGAATTTTTGGGTCACTCTAAATTCCAAGCGTAATTTCTCCTAAAATCATTAGTTTCTTTTTATACTATCATCAACTTTCCAAGATATTAAGGCCCTCTTAACATCTTTTATCACCTTAGATATAGGGTTACTGGGTAGCTTCCTATAAATACCACTACCATTTAGATGCTCAATAATTTTTATATCATAATCCTTAATATTAATCACCATAGTAGACCCACCTTTATCTTCTTTCAAGATGACAATGTCGTGGTTGTTTTTAAGATTCTTAAGAGCAAGATGCTCTTCTCTCCTAATGTTACTCCAAGGGATTTTCATTCTTCTTATAATAAGTGAGAAATCTTATCTGATGCAATATTTTTATTATTTAGTTAGATATTAAATATTGTCTTCTATAATGCACATGATCATCTTCACGTAGTAATTTTGGCGTAATGAAAAAATTCAATCATTTTTCTAACACTTTTTTCTTAGCACTATTTAATAGGAAATCAGAGAAATTCACAACCTTCTTATTATTATGTTTTAAGGGACATTAATGAATTTATTATAATAATTATCTCCACTTTGGATATTATCTTGAATGGTTATATTATCTTGTATATGTACTAGTGTCTCCCTACCAAAGTTCAGCTCTAAAATTTTTTTACTATAAGGATTCAATTCCAACTTGGTTCATCTATGTTGAAATGATTGGTGGAGTAATCATCGACTTTTATGATTTTTGTGATATGTATGTTTATATCATATTGCTTATAATATATATTAGAGCTTAAGCTATTATTTGAAGTTGCAATATCAAGAGGAGGAGTCGTGTAATATCTATATCATAAGTCCTCGTAAAAACTCTCTTAAAATGAGTGTTGTTGAATAATTAAATATAATTAATTCTTATATAGATATTACAAGAATAATATTCTTATAATTTTTAACTGTAAGAATATTCCAAGATTTCATTCTCAATTCTTATATTCATAATGATTTATATTCTTTTATTCAAATAAATTGTATTTTCAAGTTGGTATAATTTTAGTTCTAGAATTAATGTGTCATAGCTTTAGAAAAACTATGGATGATATTTTGCCCATAAGGCAAAAACAAATCTACCTTGAAAAAGACATCAAAGATGTATGGATGGTTTATCAAGTGATTTTAGAATTGAATATATGATTTACGGAGTGATTTTAGAGTTTAGGAAAAATATGATTTATTGAGTGATTTATGGAGTCATTTTACAATATAGGAAAAATCTTATTTATGGAGTGATTTATGGATGATTTATGGGTGATTTTAGGATTTAGAAAATCTGTTGCATTTATTAATTCTAGTTATTACAAGTGTATGGGAAAATATGAGAACTAATGATAAAATACATGTAGAATGAAGCCAAGAGATAGGAAGGAGTGTTTTTGAATAAGTATATGTACAAAATTGGTTGAATGACATTTTGTCCAACGAGGAAACTCAACACATAATTGCTTCACCTATTACATGGACACTCTTAGATATATTAGTGTGGCATACATTATTGATTCGACAAATAATACTACATCAAGAGTCTCGTTGGGATGAGGGATTCCAAGTATTAAAAGATAAGTAACTATGCTCTTTGAAAAGTATTGCACTTTCATATGGTGCATAAAATAATACGAATCAAGTATATTTGAATGAAAGATTTCATATGATAAAGAGTCAAGATTCTTTTCTTGGAAAACTTCCATGGAATTTCGTGTATAGAGGAACACATGTGTTGTGCATTGAATTCTTAATAGATTACATGGCTAAATAATTGTGTGAATTGCTTGAGTTATTGAAAAATAGGGTCCAAACATGTCTTTGTATATCCAAAACTGCGATATATGTGTAAAACCTGAAAGATATTTTTGTAAATGAGATTGTTCTCACCAAAATAATCTTTCAGGTTTAAAAAAATCATTTTCAACTACTCGAAAATTGCGCCCAAATTTGACGGCTAATACAGGAAATTCTTTAATACTTAAATCTGGAAAAATGGGCTTCAAAGATTCATTAGAATATTCCAAAGCATGAAAACAATGTAAAAAATTAGAGAATTTTTTTTAATGAACCATTTCCCAACAAAAACCTCTTATATTTTTCAAAACTTTCTTTTGAGATGTTCAAAAATCATGCCCAAAGTTGATTACTAAAATAGGAAAAATAGAGTAAAACAAAGTGTTGCCATTTGATTTGTCAACACGATAACAATAGTTGTTTATGTACATATAGAGATAAATATTGTGTTAATTTTCTTCAAAAGAAATAAATTAATTCCATGCATAAACAAATAACCATTAACTTTCATATCTCTTGAAAATAAATAAATTATTTGCAAGCACAATAATACAAAAATAATGTTGATAATTCTTGAAAAGGAATAAAGCTATCTCATTTAAAATAATACAAAGGATGTTGTCATTATTCATATGACCTAAATTTTTAAAGAGAAATATTGGACTCTTAAAAAAAATATGTGCTTATGTGTATAGAAATAATATATAGTATATTTGATCTACTAGAAGTGAATATGTGATTTTACATGCATGGGAAGATTGAGTCATGAAAAAAGAGATAAGTAGTTTTTTTGAGAAATATTTCAAATAAAACCTTTGCATAAAATACAATTGGTTGTGTTATTTGAGAAGTATTTTTTATTCATGCTATTTCTTGAGGAATTAATACAAGTTTTCCTGATGTGTGAAATCATAGGAAAATATTTTGTGTTGCATGGATAATAGCTAGTGAGTTAGGTAATTTTTGGAAAAGGAATAATTAGTGCGTTAGGTTCCTTGGAATATATATATTTGTATGCAAGGAAGTATTTATTATGTTAGAATTCTACAAAAGGAAGAGAAGAGAGAAAACATGTCCTTGTATGCATTCTTGAATTAGATTCTTGGAGAGGAAAATTGGTAATCACGTGATTTATTGTGTTAATATTCCTTTGTAGGATTCTTTAGAGAAACATATACAATTGCATGCATGGAAAAGAAGAGTTTTGGTATTATATTTTGTGAGAAAAGGAATGTGCAATCGCATACTATTGATTGTGTTAACCATATTCTGGAAACAAAAATATGCATTTTCACACAGAAAGGGATTAGGTATGGTATTATATTTATTTTGGGAGAATATTATGTATAGTTATTGGGTGAGATATTTTGGTAAGAGGAAAATGTCTCTTTGAATTGATGAAATAATAAATTTTATGCATTTGTTCCCTTAGAAAAGAAATGTGTTTAGTTTTCCATGAAAGATGTAGTTAGTTTGATTTGGAAATAAATATACGTTTCACATGAAAGAAGAACAAGTTATCATGTTATTTTCCACTGGAGAGGAGAAGTAGTTTCATGCAAGAAATTATAACTATTATGTTAACTTTGTTTGGAATGGAGCTTGCATTTTTATATATAATAGCCATTGTGAATAACTCTTCTATGGAAAAGATGTCTTTGGAAAAGAACATGTATTCATGTACATAAGTAAAAAATCTATTAAGTTAATCCCTTTGTCGAAAAAAAAAAAAAAACATAATGTTACGAACAAAGAAAATTGCTTATTGGGTTAGTTCTCTTGAAATCTTGCTATGAATTTGCATGCACAAGAACAATATCTAGTATGTTAGCTTTCCTTTGGAAATAATATGAAAGTGCATGCAATATTATGTTGGTTTTTTGTTGGATAGATGACGCTTGATAATGATTTTCTTGTTACAAATGCATGTGCAATGATGTTAAAGAAGGCATTTCCTGATATTCTATATATTATTTATTCATACACACCAATAGATGTTGAAGTGTCACTAATAAAGATTGATTATTGGCTTATTAATATTTTAAATAATCATGATATCAAATGTGTTGACGAAAACAATGGAAGGAGAGGATGGTGACATCTGCAAAGGATAGTTCATGTTTAACATCATGGAAAATAAATATTTGTTGGTCCATGAATATTGATGAATTTCAACAACAGGATGATCCACTAATGGAAACAGTCAGAACACAAAAAAATAGAGATTGAGGATTCATAGCTAAATGATATCACGATGATTGTCATAGCTTATACCTAGTTATGTTGCACTTAATATGATTTTTTGATGTAATATTTTAAAACAATGATTAAGGGTTGGACTCCCTTATAATCATTTAGTGAGGGGCAAACACCCTCATGAGTGTTTAATAATAAAAGTAAGCATTTTCTGGTTTTCACCCTACATGGTTTTTAGGGTATATAAGTGTCTAATGATGTGATTATTTGTTGTGTCATTTTTATGATGTTAATTCCTTTCATGATGTGATGCTTATATTATCAAGTATGTGATTTACTAGATGAGCAGTAAATTTAAGTTAATATTCTACAACAATGACTGTTAATGGTTGTGTAACTCACTATGATTTTACTAAATATTTCTCTATGAAATGATGATGGTTATTCTAATGACCATTGAGGGAATATAGAAAGTAATTTAGAAACATACACATTGGGTAAATGTCGAAATAAATTCCTTCATGCATTTTCCTGCAAGGTTAAAGTGGGTTGTTACAACTGGTATTAGATGAAAAGGTTGTAACACTTACGCCTTTTCAGAATAATTAAGTAGAGAATAAGCAGAGGTATGATTCTAATTGAACTTGTAGTATACTTCATTAACATGAGATGCATGATGCATGATTAATGAATGCATTAAATAATAGAAACTTATAATGTTACTTTAAAAGTTGTGTTCGTCACATTTGAATATCAATGTGGATAAAAGGAAATAGAAACTTTGTTGCACCTACAAATGATCTAGAGCACTCACTAGTTATAGTGAATATAAACTACCCACCTTTGCATGAATACTATTACAACAATGATTATGATGCATAAGAAAAAACATGACTAAATTTACAATACACTGCTTATAAAGAATGAATATATGTATGTTTTGTGTGATAACTAAAGAATGTAGAAGTTGGGGTTGACCCCAAAGAGGACAATAGAATGGTAAAAGAAATAAAAATTTAAATAACCTCTTTAGATGTTTAGAATGAACAATGAGTCAAGTGGAATTCATAGAGTGAACTTAAATTCAATGAACAATTCGCAGTAGCATAATGCTGGGTTGTGTTTATTTATGTAGAGTTGTAGATGAAATTTTTCATTCCATGTGTTTGATAAAATGTGGTAAATGAGATCCAAAGTTTCTTTGTTTCAAATAATTGCATCCGTGGGAGTTTGGATGAGATTCAACTCAACATCAGGGGGTATTCATAGCTTTAGGCCATGTAACCCCCACTTTTATTCCAAAAAGGTGATTTTTTAGCGTTGGATTCCATAATATGGTGGATCTTTCTAATTTTTCACTTCCCTAGAGGGATTATTGATTGTGTTCTCTTGCATAAATTCTACAATTGATGATATTAATATGTTTCATGCTACATTGTAAATTCTAGTTTTACTGTCTCTTTTAGAGTTTAAACATCTTTATGACAATTTATTTCATGTCTAGTAACTGTTTATTAAAATGCCTCAATAGTTGTAGATTTCAAGCTTGCAAACTATTTGTTAGAATGCCCCATTGGCTGTAGATTGCATTCTTGCAAATTGTTTATTAAAATTCCTCAATGGATGTAGGTTGCATGCTTGCAAACTATTTGATAAAATGTCTCAATGGTTGTAGATTGCATGCTTGCAAACTATTTGCCCAAAATTCCCCAATGGATGTAGCTTACATGGCTGTAAGCTAATTGTAAAATAAAAATAAAAATAAAAATTCTCCAATGTCTGTAGTTTTCCATGTTACTAAAGTGTTCTTAGGAATGCAATAATGAAGATGCCTTGTAGTTTTACTTTTTTGTGAAGTATTGGTATTATTGTGATACAATGAAGAATGAGGTTATGTAATAATATACGCGTCGATAATAATTGAAGACATGATTAAGAGTTTGAGATCATGTTTGCAAAGGTCATTAAACATTAGGGATTAATTATAGAGTTAATTTTTTATAACATTTATAATTAATTGTTAGGAGTGAAGCAGGGCCAAAAGTTTTGAGTAAGTTTAATTCGAAAATTTCGTAGATTGTTTGATAATAAAATGGAAGCTTGTGTTACGATCCAGAAATTTTATTATTGGACATAAAGTATCTTAAAGGGTGATGGATTAAAGTAAGGCTACCAAGTAATTAAGAAAAACAAAATCTCATCTTGTGTCCTAGTATTCAATGGTAATGTTCTTTCTCTATAATATTGATGGTTGGTAAGATGGGACCTTACAGAAAGTATAGAAAGTATAATATTATGCTATACAAGTTTGATGGTAATTTTTTTTTTCTCTAAGTTGCATGATTGCTATTATGTGGAAATTTGGAATGCATACCACTAATATAACATGCGATATTTTTTTGTCAATGTAATTTTACAAATTGTGGGACCTATGCTGAGGGTCAAGTATGGATACACGATGTACATAAATGTTCCTTTTCTTTAATGGTAATATGCAAATTGACAATTATGTAAATTACAATGGTTTTTTATAAATTTACAATTTTTAGACTTTTTATTATTATTGGATTGAATAACTATGGAAGCCGTGATGGGATTGATGTGATGATGTAATATTTTAATTTATTATTGAGTTAATGAATATATTGTTTTCAATATTGAGGAAACAAAACTAAAGTTTTAGAAGACTTCTTTCCAACATAGGAAAAAGTGTTGGTGGTTAAGTCCACATTATGGACCTTCCCTAAAAGTATCCTAAAAATCCTAGGGAGAAAATAATAAAAAGGAAAATATTAACATAATGGGAGAGAAATATTATGTTAATCACTTAGCTCGAGAGAGATACTTGTCAAGGTAAAATAAATCATTGCAGGATAGAAATTTGTGTTTTAAATAAAAATAAAAGAATCTTTTCCAAAAAAACTAAAACAAAAAAGCTTAAGCAAAAGGTTGACAAACCTTAAAGCAGAACACTGCTAAAAATCTGTTGGGAGGAAACCACCAAGGAATCAATGAGGTTGTTGATTCTAGTCACAAGTAGATCTTAGCTCAGTCAGGAACTAGTGGACATAGTTCACAGAAGGGTGGAACATGCTCAGTTCCTGAATAATTCTCAGGCATTAACTATAGTTAGATGACATTATGTCTAGATTCTGCTACTGATTTTGAAAACATCTAAAGATGGTTGATGTTAAAACAGATTGTAAGTTGCAAGTCTTTAATATTTTGTATGTGTTATAGTTATGCATGCATGATCTATTAATTTATCTAACCGACAATTTCGATGAAATATATTGTGTCTACAGGTTTGTATAAGGAAATTAACATGTTAGAAAAGAATTATCTATATGCATTAATGGAGGAAATAAATTGAAATATATATGTGACTGAAATAATTTGTATTATATGGAAACATGAGCTATTTAGCTCTAAATTCCTCACAGACTAGACAAAAATGACTAGAGATAAATCCCATGAGTTTGAATTTGATTAGAATTACTGTGGCAGAGAAACACAATAGTTTCTAAACAAGAGAAGTGGAAGAGAAAGACCAATGGAACACCTAAATAATAGATAGTATGCACTTAATGTAGTTTTTTTTTTATTATTTTGATTATTAGAAGCCTGGTGTTGTCTCAGTACTTCTGGAAGTATTATTATGAAAGTATTATTTGAAATTGCATAAATAATTGATAATGAAAAGTATTTCACTTGAAAAACATTATTGATTCTATATATTAAATATAAAAATCGTTTATTTTGAAGGGAAATGATTCTATTTTTTGTTTTGTTATATTATGAGGAAAAGTTAATTTTCGAACAAGAGAATAACATCGAGGACATTGTTCTCCTTAAGGGGGGGTATGTAATATCCCCAGCATAAGCTATCGTAAAAACTCCTGTAAAATGAGCGATGTTGAATAATTAAATATTATTAATTCTTATATCGATATTACAAGAAGAATATTCTTCTAATTCTTAATTACAAGAATATTACAGGAATTAAATATCAATTCTTATATCAGGAATAATCTAGATTCTTCTATCTAAATAAATTGTATTTCCAAGTCTCTATATTTTTTAGTTTTAGAAATAATGCATCATAGTTTTAGAAAAACAATGGATAAGTGATATTTTTTTCCACAAGGAAAAATAAATCTACCTTGAAAAAAACATGAGAGATTTATTCATGATTTATTGAGTGATTTTAGAATTTAGAAAAATATGATTTATGAAGTGGTCTATGGATGATTTATTGAGTGATTTTAGACTTTAGGAAAAATATGATTTATGGAGTGATTTATGGATGATTTATGGAGTCATTTGATAATATAGGGAAAATATGATTTATGGAGCTATTTATGGGTGATTTAGGGAATGCTTTTAGGATTTAGAAATTCTATTACATTTTCTTAATTCTAGTTATTGTAAGCCTATGGAAAAATATGAGAACTAATGACAAAATGCATGTAGAATCAACTTGCGAGAGAGGGAGTGTTTTTGAATAAGTAGATGTACAAAATTGGTTGAATGAAATTCGGTTCAGTGGGGAAACTCAATGAAAAAACGTTTCATCTCTTACTTGACCGCTGATGGCTATAGTAGTGTGGAACACATTATCGATTTGACAGAGAATATTCCATAAGAGTGTCCTTGGACTAAGGGATTCCAAGCATTAAAAGATAAGCAACTATTTTCTTTGAAAATTATTGCATTTGCGTATGGTGCATAAAGTAATAAGAATCAAATATATTTTCCTAAAATATTTCATATGATAAAGAGTTGAGATTATTTTCTTGGAAAACCTCCATGGAATTTCGCGCATAGAGGAATAAGTGTTTTGTGAATTGAATTCTTAAAAGATTTCATGGCTAAATAATTGCATGAATTGCATGAGTTATTGAAAAATAAGGTCCAAATATGTCTTTGTATATCCCAAAATATGATATATGTGTAAAAAATAAAAGATTTTTTTTGTAAATGAGCATGTTCACACCAAAATCCTCTTTTACATTTTAAAAATTCATTTTTAACTTCTCTAAAATTGTGCCCAAAGTTGACGACCAAAATAAGAAATTCTTTAATATTTAAATATGCGCTGAAAAGTTTCATTAGAATCTTCGAAACCATGAAAGTTGTTTAAAAACTGAGAGAGGTTTTTTAAATTTATTTTTCAAAAATTTGTTTGCATATGTTTGGAAACTACGCACAATTTTGATGACTAAAATATCAAAAATAGAGTAAAACAAAGTGTTTTCATTTGAGTTGTCATCACGATAACAATAGTTTTTATGTACATATAAATATAACTATTCTATTAATTTTGATATTTATTGAAAATAAATAAGTTATTCACATGCACAAAAATAGAACAACTATGTTGATAATTTTTGAAAAAGAATTTAGTTATTTCATTTAAAATATTACCAAGGATTTTCTCGTGATCCATATGCATAAAAGTTTTAAATAGAAATAATGGACTCTTAAAGAGAACATGTGCTTATGTGCATACGAATAATATCTACTATGTTTTATCTACTAGAAATGAATATGTGATTTTACATGCATGGGAAGCTTGAGTCGTGTAGACAAAGATAAGTAAATTTTGATAGAAAGAGTTCACATAAAATCTTTGCATAAAAGGTAATTGGTTGTGTTATTTGAGACCTATTTTTTATTCGTGCTATTTCTTGAATAATTACTACAAGTTTGCCTGATTTGTAAAATGATAGGAAAATGTTTTGTATTGCATGCATAATAGTTATCGAGTTAGCTAAATTTTGGAAAAAGGATAATTAGTGTGTTAGATCCTTGCAAAATAAATATATATTTTTGTATGCAAGGAAGTATTTTTATGTTAGAATTACTCAAAATGAAGAGAAGAGAAGAAAACATGTCCATGTACGCATTATTGAATTAGATTCTTTTAGAGGAAAACTGGTAATCACATGCTTTATTGTGTTAAGACTCCTTTGGAATTTTATTTAGAGAAACATATACAATTTCATGCATGGAAACATATGGTTTTGGTATTATATTTCTGGTCAAAAGGAAGGTGAAACGCATAATATTGATTGTTAGATTTATTTTGGGAAAAATAATATGCATCTAACGGGATTAGCTATGATATTAGATTTCTTTTGGGAGAAGATTATGTATATTTATTGGGCTATATATTTTGGTAAGAGGAAAATGTTTCTTTTCATGCATGAAATAATAAATATTATGCATTTGATCCATTGGAAACGAAATGTGTTTATTTTTCCATGAAAGATTTAATTAGTTTTCTTTGGAATGAAATGTATGTTTCACATGCAAGAAGAACAAGCTATCATGTTATTTTTTATTGGAGAGGAAAAGTAGTTGCACGCAAGAAATTTTAACTATTAGGTTAACATTGTTTGGAATAGGGATTGCATTTTTATATAATAGCCATGATGAATAACTCGCTTGTGGAAAAGATGTTTTCAGAAAATAACATGCATTCACATAAGTATAAAATATATTGCATTAATCCCTTTCAAAAATAAAACATAATAGTACAAACAAACAAAATTTCTTATTGGGCTAGTTCTCTTAAAAGATTGTTATGCATTTACATGCAGAAGAAAAATATCTAGTATGTTCTCTTTCTTTCGGAAAGAAAATGAAAGTGCATGCAATATTATGTTGGTATTTTGTCGGATAGATGATGCTTGATAGTGATTTTCTTGTTACAAATGCATATGCAATGATGTTAAATAAGACATTTTCTAACATTATATTTATGTTTTACGTATGCACACCAATTGATGTTAAAGTGTCACTAATAAATATTATTATTTGTTTATTAATATTGTATCTAATCATTATATCAAGTGTGTTGAACACAAAAATGGCAGGAAAGGATGGTAACTTGTGAAAAGGGTATTGCATGTTTAACATTGTGGTAGATAAATATTTGTTCGACCATGTAGATTGATGAATTCAAACTACAGGATGAACCACTAATGGAAATGTCATACCACAATGACATAGAGATTGAAGATTTGTGGGTAAATCATATCACGATGATTGTAATAGCTTATAGCTAGTTTTGTTTCACTTAAGATGATTTTTCTATGTACTATTTTATGACAATGGTTAAGGGATTGTCTCCCTTATAACCATTGATTGAGCGGTTAAAAACCTCAAGAGAGTTTAATAAAAAGATTAAATGTTTGTAGGTTTTCACCCTACGGGGTGTCTAGGGTATATTGATGCCTAATGATTTGAATGTTTCTTGTGTCATTTTTATGATGTTAATTCCTTTCTTGATGTGATGTTTATTTATCAAGTATGTGATTTACTAAATGAATAGGAAATTTAAGTTAATATGATACAACAATTAAAGGTAATGGTTGTGTAACACACTATGATTTTACTAAATATTTCTCCATGTAATGATCATGGTTATTCTAATGATCATTGAGGGAATATAGAAGGTAATTTAGAAAGTTACACATTAGTAAATGCTCAAAAGTTTTCCTAAGTCCATGCCTTTTTGTACGAGGTTAACGGGGGATATTACAAGTTGTGTCTCTAAATATTTCATTGTGATCATTATACATAGTTTTATTATTACCTCTATAGATGAGGGAGTTTGAATTTGACTCATCTGTGGTAGCAACCAAATTAGTAGACTTACCAGCACTGAGGGATTTTGAATTTGAATCAAGTATGGTTGCAATCAAATAAATAGACCAATAATTATTGTTGGTTCCAATGTTGAGGGAGTTCAAAATTAAAATATTGTGTTAGTATTATTTAAATGTGCATATTGAAATGTTTTACTTATAAATTATATTCAATATTTTAATTAGTATTAATATTTATGAAATAGCATATATCAGATTTATTTTAAAAATGAAATGAATTATACATCTCATTAAGTAATTTTTTTTTGGTCAATTTATTTGAGTTCTTCATAGATTACATCACACTTGACTTATGGCTTGAGAAACTGTGACCAAGAGGCATCTAAGCCACCTCTATTGGGCCACACCAGGCCTTAATATGGTTATATCTTTTCCCATGGAGTTTCAAATAAGTTACCTTCACATGAAAAAGTGCCTTAACATTACACGCCATCATAGTAGTACACCTCATATTAGTTTCTATTCTACACCCCATGGGAAATTACACATCTCATTCTTATGAAAAAATAATATATTTATTTTCAATTACTTATTCTCTTTAGGCATTGAAATATTTTATCCACACACACGCACATGCACAGACACACACACATATTCATATTCTAGTTAATATTGAAATAAATGAGTTTACATAAATATTTAAGTAGTCTATTTGAACATTATATTGAAATATTTTTGAAAAGTATTAAAATTACACGTTTTCCTCATCATTAAAAGTGAAAATATAAAATTTATTTTTAAATTTAAAATAAAATTATATTACTTCTAATAAACATGAAAATATTTGAAAATATAACGTTTCTTTTTAAATTTAAAATAAAACTATATTGCTTCACATAAACATGAAAATATTTTATTTATGATTAAGCGTGTGAATGAAACTTTTCTACAACTTTTTTATTTTGATTTTAATATTTATTAGTGGTTTTATAATGCTTTGAATTAAAATTATAAATATATGTGTGTGTGTGTGTGTGTTTTCTTCTTATCCATGCCTACCAAGGCAGAACTGTAGCAATTGATTTCTCTGTTAACCACTAATACTTTAGCATTGACCATGAAAACTTCTAAGGTTTAACTTTATAAATCATTAAATTATATTTTATATTAATTAAAAATAATAATTTGTTAGCATGTGATTGGATTAAACTTTGTGTCTTGTTTTAGCTTTCTTGACATATGTTTCATGTCATTGATGAAATTTGGTCACCCTAAGAGTTCACCAATCTTCATGAGGATCATAGTTGGCATCTTGTAATCAAAATAAAACTAAAACTATATTTCAGTAAATTACAATCATGTTAACTAAAACTAAATGATACAACCAAAGTAGAAAACTAAATAATTCAGAATAAATTACAAACTAAAAAGTAATAATATAAGACTATATTAACTAAGAAGAAAAATAAAGTTATGAATTTAAACTAAACTAAATTATTATAAAAAAATTAGATAATAAAACTAAAATAAAAATTAAAAGTAATTAAAATAAAGCTAAAGAAATAACTACGTTTCATTTAAAACTAAATTAAAAAAATAAAAAATATAAATTATAATTATATTAACTAAAATTGATTGAAATTAATAATACAATGAAACTAAAAAATAAAATAAAAGAGACAATCATTTAAACTAAACTACAAACTGAAATGCAATAACATAAAAGTACATTAATAATACAATCAAAGTAAAAAAATCAATAATTTATACTAAAATACAAAGTAAAAAGTAATAACATAAAATTATATTAACTAAGAATCAAAATAAGGTTATGAAGTTAAACTAAACTAAATTATTATAAAAACTAAAGTAACAAGTCTAAAGAAAAAATTAAAAATAATTAAAATAAAAATCTTTGAGCCAGAGGCAATCTAGGATGGGTGACCTCCTGGAAAGTGCCCACTACCATGGGTAAGCTAGGAAGTGATGATTGATGCTATGTGATTCATTTCACAAGTTTCAATCTCACTTCTTCACTCCTGTAAGCATCACTCGATGCAATTGTACTATTCAAAAATCATGAGAAATTAGTCAGTTATGACTACATCTCATTGAAATGGCCATAGATGAATGAATTACTTAATGTAGTTGGATCCCAAAAAATCCTATCTAATATAATGCATTGCAAAAAGCACTATACTTAAATTCAAAAGACTAAAAGGAACCCTACTTGAATAGTTCATAAGGCACTTGCTAAGGTTTTGCAAATGGGGTGGGAAGCTAAGTGGGCTTGATTGTGGGGGAACTCCATAGTTAAGCACACTTGAGACAGAGGCGATCTCGGATGGGTGACCTCCCAAGAAGTCCTGGTTATCGGGTGCAAGCCCTGGAAGTGATGATTGACATTATGTGATTCATTTCACTAGTTCCAATCCCATTTCTTCATCCCTGTCAGCGTTTCCCGATGCAATGAGTGCTAAGTGGACTATTCAAAAATCATGAGAAATTAGTCAGTCACAACTACCTCCCATGGAAATGGTCATAGATGATTGACTTACTTAACACAGTTGAATCCTATAAAATGATATATAATATAATCCACTGGGAAAACCACTATACTTAAAGTAAAATAAAACTATGGTAATAATTAAACCACATTTAAAACTATATTATTCTAAATTATAATCATATTAACTAAAATTAAATAAAATTATTAATACAACCAAACTAAAAAATAAAATAAAATAAATCAATCATTCAAACAAAACTACAAACTGGAATGTAATAATATAAAAATATATTAATTAAGAATCGAAATATAATTATAAAGTTAACTAAATTAAATTATTATAAAATTGAAATAACAAAAATAAATAAAAAATTAGAAGTAATTAAAATACTAAATAAGACACATTTGAAACTAGAATAAAATTATAATTAAATAAATTATAATCATATTGCCTAAAACTTAACTAAACGAATAATAGAATTCAATCATCAAGGTACGAAGGACTATTTTTCAGTTCTTCTTGTTACTTTATATAAATAGTTATCATTCTATAGTGTTGGATTTTGCTACAGACCATTAACCAACTTGTAGAAGGAGGAGACCTTAGAAATGAATATTGCTTTTGTACTAGAGTTCTTAGTCTAATTCTTTTAGTACTTCAATGCAAAATTGTACTATAATGCAAAATATTTGTAGAAGGCTTCCATGTTGAACACATACCTTCTTGTAAATTTGAAAATTAGCGAGTTTGCAAAACTTTTGGTTATGGGGATGCTGATCGTGAAACTCTCTTGTACTATTCTACCTATTGCTCTTACTATTAATATTAATTTTACTTTACTGTTCTTTTGATGGACTAAAATCTTTAAAATGTAGTTTATGGCACATTTCAAACTATAAGACTCTTGGTAGCATATTGTGTATCAATATGTTGTCAAAACAATCTTATCATAATCTATGAACAATTTTATTTGTTCAAAATATAATTCTACATGTAATTTATTTTTTTCTCTTACCCATCAATAATCCCCAACATCGTTACGTCATAAAATTATCGATATTTGTGTCTTGCATTAATGTTTGAATTAATTTCATGGAATTGTATTTTTTTTTAAATAATTTTTTAATAAAATTTAATAGTATTTATATAAAGATTGAAATAATTAATAGATTATTTATTTTATTTATTTTTATTACAAACTATTTTATATATAGTAATGTTAAAATATTTTAGTTTTAATTGTTTGGTAAATAATTTATTTTTGTAGATATGTAGGTTGAAGTTTCTGGAAATATGTTGTAACTACCTTTTTTACATTTATGAAATAATTTTATTTAATGTATTAATAATAGAATTTTTTTTTTTTAATGCAAATTTCAATGGAAAAGGTGTTGATTTATGGTTTTATATAGGGCATGTGTTTTTCATTTTGTTACCACACTAAACACTAGCTTCATTAGTTCCATGTTTTTTAAGATATTTTGTAATTTTGTAAATAAATCTAATTCCAAATAAAATTTATCTAAAATTAAATTAATTGTGGTGATGTGTGTGGTGATGTGTGGATCTAAATATTATCTTAAAACAATTGATATCATTAAAATTATTTGAGATGTGTTACTAAAAGGCACTCGTATTCTAACAATAATAATTAAATTCCAAAAATTTAAATACGAAGATCTAACAATAATAATTAAATTCCAAAAATTTAAATGTCAAAACTTGCGTTCTTACATGTTTGACTGGTTTTAAATTGCTTCAATTTAAACCTATTTAAGGATTTTGTTTTTCATTACACTCTATACTTATTAGAATTGATAGTGTTCTTTTCAATTAAACTTGTGTGGGAAAAAATTATACACTTATTTCTGTTTTGAATCCCTAATTATTATCTTTTTCTATTTACAATAATATATGAAATAGTATATGAGTTGGTTATTCTTTATAAATAATTGAATATTAAAAATAATAAAAAAAATGTAATTTTTAATATTTAAATAGGTTATCGTGATATATATATATATATATATATATATATATATATATATATATATATATATATATAATTGGGGTATTTTAATTTTTTTTATTATTTTATATAAAAATTAGAGATTTTTCTTCATTATTATATATTAATTTTTTTATGAAATAGTGTATGATTTATTTTTAAAATAAGAAGAACGAATCAGGATCGTGAGGATGTCGTCCAATGGTTAGGATGAGATGTTTGGTGCTCATAGATCTTTTGGTCCAATCCTGGGCAAGACAGTCTATTGCCAAAGAGTTGCTTTAGGAACAATTTCTATTAAATATGTATTTATAAAAATAAATAAAGGTCCAAGTGGTCTTCGATAGAGGGTGATCGATTGTTTTGTTAAGGCATTTTTTGATGTGAATTCACCACTTCAATTCTCCACCTCAATCAGGGTAATATATTCGACATGATGAAAATGTAGTCTTGTCAAGCTTATATATATATATATATATGTATATATATATTTGAGAAAAAAAAAAAAACTCCCACTACCACAACCGGTTGAGGACGGGGCTCATTAGAAATGTGACCTAAGATCAAACTTGGTGGGCGATGGTTGTGCCCTATAATATGGGGAGGAGACATGCTAAAACATTCAGTCAGCTTAGTGGTGGTGTCACCTAGGTTAGGTGCGATCCCTAAGTGACTTTGACAAATTAGATTCCCCTTGGTCATGGCTTCTGAAGCCACAAGTCAAGCCTCGAGGTTCATAGACCACTTGACAAATATAGAAAACAGAAGAAAAAATTAGAATTTTTATAAATGGATTAACATTTTCAAATCATGCTTTTGGAAATAGCATTTTCGGGACGTTTTACAAATTAGATGTATACCTACTTTTTAATAAAAACAAATCATGGTAATAAATTTTTTTTATTTTTTATTTTTTTTCTTTCTTTATTTTCCTTGGCTTGAATTTGTTTTTAAACATTGCAGTTACAGAATGGCAAGGAAGTGCAATGATAAAATGGTGTGTGGGAAGAATGAGGATGTAGAAGAGTGCTTGTATCAGAGTACTTTAGTTGCAATGACTTGTAGACATTTTAATCCATATTTATATTACATGCAAAATACATTATCCATATCCAATTAGTCTATATTCACAAATAAGATTATGGAGTGGAACACACATTATATGCTTTATGAGTATATAGAATAATGTTATGTGGGATTGGGACCAAAAAAAGCTTATATTTGCATTGAGTATTTTCATTTTATTTTTTCATGAATACTATCATATTTCGTTACATGTACTGAGTTCTCAATATTTTTTGTTTTTTTTTTTAAGTACATAGTTTTATGGATGTAAATTTTCCTTTAGATGTATTATTAGATTATATTTATATAAAGATTTCATGACATTCTATGTGAGATGCATAGCATTTGTTTAACTTTTATCTGAGTAAATATTTTTTATTTTTATATTTATATTTTTATGATTAAATTTGATAATATATATAATAAATTAATGTTCCTCTAACCATTTTTTTTTTAATACATAATTATTTTGCTAAACACACTTTGTCAATTTTTCCAACCTTCTTCTCCGATTCTTCAACTAATTATATAACCTATAGAACTATATAAAATTGTTGTGTTGTATTTTTTTTTCATTTAAAATTTATAGAATAGATAATTTTCTTTAAAGATTCTTTAACTAACTCTATAGCTCAAACAACAACCATATAAATTTTGTGTTGTTACTAAGAATAAAATATCACTATTATATGAAAGAATTATATCTTTATCACATCTTTACAATTTCTTAATAACGCAACATCATTCATGTAAATTAAGAATAACAAAGTATGACTTCTTATATGTATACTTCATTTATTGTTTATGATTCAATTTTATAACTAATTTATATATGTGCCAAATAGAAGATGCATTCTTATTTCATTTCTATTTTACCCTTGATTTTGACTAGTCCTTCTAGTTTTATGATTTATTGAAATTCTCAATTTTAGAATGAACTTTTCATATAATTAGAAATTAGCTTTTCTCCACTCTACTTGAATTCCTAATTTCTCTATTATTTTTCAAAATTATTAGACATAATGTGATACTTTTTAGAAAAATCGAAGAAACATTAATAAATATTGTTTCTTCATCTCTTTTTCAAAACATCAACTACAAGATATGAGATGGTCAATGGTTGAATGCTGAGGAAAAAAAATACCCAAGAAAAATCCCTTACAATTCTCACACTATTAGTCTCAGCAAACTCTAGCATCATGTTAAGTATCATGCCAAATTGACCAACACTATGTAATTGTGCATCGTACAAAAAAAATTGTAATTTAGTTCTATACCAATAAGACATCCATTTAGTTGTATATACAGATTGTAGCACTCCTCCCTTGTGTATTAAATTATTGTAAACCTAAGCTAAGAAAAGGTAGGTGTGATACCCTCCCTTATGGGTTAAACTACTTTCAATCTAAGCTGAGGAAAGTTAGGTGTGATATGTAATATGAAAAGAAAATATGTTATTAAATAAATAAATAAATCGCTTGGAGGGTGGAGCACCAAGAGAAGAGATTCTTGCCAAATCCCATTGAGTAATGGGATAGAAATAAATCTTTCATGGTAAATCTTCTAGATGTGATTCTAGATAAGCTTGGATGGATGGGAGATAAATATCCATCGAACATACAAGTTTTGTGGGAGATAAAGGTAAGATTTTATGAGGAAAATCCTCCTGGGAGAAAAAGATGAGATTTTCCGAAAAAATACCTGGGAAGATGGAAATATCCATAAAAGCGGGATGCCGCTAATGGAAACTAAATCATGAAAGAGGGTATTAAATACCCAGTAAGTTGATCAATTGAGCACAGTTGATCCTTGGAAAGAACCTCGACTCGTGGGAAATCATAGTCGATTCATTGTTGGGTGGAGGTGCTGCGCTCTCCAAGTGATGTTTTAGTTGGTTTCATATGTGTGGAACATATTGTATGTTGCTTCGTATCTTGAAAATTATTGCAATTGTTTTAGTATATTGGTTTAACTTTATGTGTGTTAATAGTGTAGAGAATGATATCTATACATGGTGTATGATTTTGATTTTATGTTTGGGGCTATAGAAGCTGACGTACTTGTTACCTAATCTATGCATTATAATTAATTTCACTTACTGAGGGTACCAATCCTTTTCTCATATTGATTCATATATGTGTTAGCAATGTTATGTGTTCATGTACTTAAACTCATTTTTATGCATGTGACTTTTACCGCCAACAAAAGTAGAGGTAGAGGTAGGAGCATAGTATGGATTTTTATTGCTTGTTCATGATAGAAACCATATGGGACTCTTATGCATAGGTAGGATTATTGCACAAATTTGGCTTATGAAATAGATATGCAGGGATAAGTGAATTGTCCAGTGAATCTAGAGCTGCTCATCATTGTGTTAAAGAAGGAATATAGTAAGTATATTATGTTACATTATGTCTCTAGTTAACTGGGAAGATAATGGGAACAAGACATGGATGCATGCACTTAATTATATAGTATAGGATAGACCAACTATCTATTGCATGTGTACTAAAAAAGATTGGTTTATCCATTCTACTTGTTGTATAGTAGTTGACTAAGTATGTAGAACAGTAATTCCAATGCATGGTCAGGTTAATTATATTTGAATTAAGTTATTAAATGCTGGTGGGAGAAATTAACTAGGGAATGTTATAGGTTGCATGTAGGACTAGCTTCTTTTGACAAATTTATAAAATTGTGTTTAATGACGATGGTAGTGTAAATTATGATAATGTATTCTTATGAGAGATTGCAGATTTATACATATGACTCATTTTTCTTCCAAAATATTAGAGTTATTGGGAAAAGTATAACATATAGTAATATTTATTAACCCTTCTTATGAAGGATATCATGTATAAATTTGTGATATGGATATGGATTCTCTAACTAAGCGTCTTACATTAATAAAGGAATGTGATATTTCCACAATGTTCTAAAGTGGTAACTAATTATGCATGTAGACCAATTATGGAAATAATGTTTCCTATTGTATGACTAATGGTTCAAGTATCTGTGTTTGCATAACATTGCCTCCACCTAGGCTAATCTAGCTACAGTGATCCTTAGATTAATGTACACTAATGGTTGTAGGGATTAAACCAGAGATTTTGTATGTACATACCATCATAAATTTTAATGATCACATACAGCGGACTTATTAATGAATCCAAGGGCCCATATAAAGGAACCAGCAAAAATATTTAATGAGTAATTTGTGCTATGGCCCTAATTGTAATATTTCTCAGGTAGTATTAGAAGACAAGATCCACAATGATGGGTAATATTTCACTGTGAATGAACAAAAACTTTACCAGAATAAGGAGTCTAGTAGTTAATTTTCAAGGTAGGCTCAGGAAGTACGTTACATAGATAATGTAAATGTGATTTGAATAAATCCTACCTAATTTACTACTTAATAATTGAATTACAAGATTGTAAACGTGATTTGAATAAATCCTACCAAAGTTACTTCTTATTAATTGAATTACAAAATTTTATTTGGAGGGGCAGAAATATAAATTGTCAAACTTTGGCATATAACTATGAATACAATTGTACTTTGTAAAACAATTTCATAGAATAATCATTTTCTATTATCTTACAGATATGAAAGATATATATTAGTCTTATCCATATTATATTAATATCATTTTAAATATTTCATAGTATACTTTATACGTGTCATGCTAGCAATTTTTATATGCAAATTTTCTAATAGCATAATCCTTTATTTTAATACATGAAAAAACATTACACTTTTCTTGTATTAAATTGTGAAATATACCCTCCAATACACTTTTATATAGAAATAAAATATACTAAACATAAACAATAAATGAATAAGGTATCTAACAATTATATTTTAACTTATAGAATAGATAATAAATGAAATATTATCCATCACATCATAACTTAATGTATCTAAAGTGAATGGTTTCCTAACACAAAATTGAAGTATACATATGAAAAGAGATGATGCCCAAATGCAAAGAAAAGGATTTTAATCAATGTTCTTATATTGGTATAGATGTTAATCTAGTGGTTTGCTTGGGGTAGTTCAATTGGCAATGCCATGGAAATGAAGTTTCACAGAACCGAAAGTTTTGGGTTCAAATCTTGTGCTATCCCAAGATGAGAAATTGGGCATGATAAAGATGTAGTCTTATCAAGCTTATTTTTTTAATAAAAAAAATGAAAGATATCAATATAGTGGTCATCGCATCAACAATAACATATCAATAAGCTTATTTTTTTAATAAAAAAATAAAAGATGTCAATATAGTGGTGATAGCATGAGATATATTTTGTATTTCATGTAACTTTAAAATACAATATTAGTAAAAAGTTATGTAATCCTAATTTAATAATGAAAAATTATAACCATTTTATATTTTCACGTTTTTTCTTTTAATTAAGGTATTTGTTAAAATTTAACAAATAATTCTTTTACAAAATACCAGTTTTATATGGATAAAGTTGTCATTTTCACCCTAATCGGGTCACCTGCCTGATAATCTGTAATATACAATGTGTCATATTAACATTGATATAATTATCGGATCAGCCGGCGGATAATCTATAACATACGATCTGTCATATTAACATGTTAAGCTCGACATATAATTATATCAGTTACAAATATTTATTTATTTAAACCAAAAATATTAACGATCAACATTAACTGTATATCTTTGATATTAGGATTATTAAAAATTCTAAACTGTAAAACTTATTCTAGAATTTTATATATTTCATTTAAATATATATGGTGAGTGAATTCAACCGAATGTGCTTTTTCGAATAGAAGGAAAGGTTGGGATAACTTTGAATCTTAATTTTAATCAGGGATCGGACGGAAAGGAAAGTTCATGCCAAATGACAACGAAGAACAGTTACCAGATTTTTGTTTTTTCCATCAAAATGTGTACGAATCTCTATTAGTGTGAAAATTAAATGCAAATAATCCATATGCGAATATTTATTTTACAGTGGCCGACACTTGGAAATAGAAATGGAATACTTTACGGGACAAATCTTCCAGCCAATATGGATTATTTATTTTACAGTGGCCGACACTTGGAAATAGAAATGGAATACTTTACGGGACAAATCTTCGAGCCAACTACCTCTAGTAGCTTCTAAGCGCTTTGTTTTACTTGTGAAAAGTACCTGTTTGTGAGTCCGATTACAGTTGGAAAAATCATTGTATCTCTATAGAATCCATAATTTTCACCCTGGGGATCCTAGTTATTGGTTTGTAACATTTACCAAAACCTTTGACAGCAAACCTCTACATGGTATGAGAGCCTGGACCCAGGTTCAATTCCCCAAGTTGTATCATGTTCATAATGCCCAAATTTCTTGCAATAATAGCATTGGACATTAGATTTTCTCCATGTTCTGCTTCTTTGTATTTGATTTTGTGGAGGTTTCCATTGCTCTGTTGCAAGATGATTTTGTGATCATCTTCTTCCTCTCTTGTTTCCGCCTCTATATGATGTGCCCCTCCCTTTGCCAAGAGGGAGCTTTGCTTTGAAAGCTTGTTCCATAGAATCTTCTGCCAAGCTAAATCTTGTTTCATGTGCTAGAAGTGATCGAGTCAACTGTTCTAGTTAGAAAGTTATAAAATCGTTGGATTACTGAATGGTTCTTACAATCATGTCATATTTCTTTGACAGGGTTCGAAGGACTTTTTCAACAATTTTCTGATCTGTAATGGTTTCACCAATGAGTTTGATGACTTGAGTCATGCACTGGTCCACATTCTATGTGTCATTCATCTTCGGTGTTTCAAATTGAGCTCTCAATGTCTGCAATTTAATAGTATTGACTGTATCATTGTTACTTTATACACAACTTTCAAGATTTCACAAACTACTTTTGTTGTGGATGGGCCAATTATCTTGTCAAAGGTAGATTCATCCACTGAGTTTTATATCCAACATTTCGCTCTATGTTCTTTCTTTCTCAGTGCTACAGCGACATTCTTCTGGTTATTGTTCATGGTTGTTATTTTTTCTTAGGTCGGCTCTACTTAACCAATGTGCAACATATCACAACACTCTTGGGCTTGCAGAAATGGCTTCATTATTAATTACCAAAACTCTTAACTTTTTCCTAACAAAATAAAATTTTGTGGCAAAAAAAACAAAAAACTAAAAAAACCATTTTTTTGGAAAAACTTTCCTTTTACAATTTCATTTCAAGACTTCAAAAAAATCAACTCAAAAAAATTTCACACCCTCTTTTCTTTTAACCCTTTACAAATGACATTGGGAAAACTCTCAAGGATCTGTATGAGATAAAAAATACAAATCATTTATTGTTCTTGAAGAGAAAGATTCTCTCCATCAAAATGGAGGAGAGCTAATCGGCCATTGCATTCATCTCTCAAGTCAAGGATCTGAGAAATAAGCTCATCGATATTGGGGAGATAGTATCGAACACTGATCTTGTCATGGTTACCATGAATGGTATGGCTGATGATTATTAGATGTTTATTACAGGCCTGAACAGAAGTGAGAAAGCCCCCAATTTCGAAGAATTAACAGGGATCTTGATACAAGAGGAAGAGAGGTGGATGACTCTAAAACCCCAAAATTCAGATCATACATTAATGGTGAAGAAAAAGCCTTACAGAGGGAAAGAAAGTGCAGGAAAAAGAGGCAAAGGTAGACCATATAGAAATCCACCTCAAGATATGTCTTCAACCAGAAATGATTCAAGGATCAAGTGTTTTTATTGTTGCAAATCTAGTCACATTGCTATGACTTCCCATAAGAAAAAGCTTGATGAAACTCGAAATAGACATAAGAAGCATGCAGGGCACTTTAATGATGAAGATTACAATCAAAATATTGGACTGTTTGTATCTAATTATGCTTTGCCTACCAAGATTGATGAAGCAGAAACTTGGTTTGTGGATGTAGGAGCTTCCACTCACATGACAGATAACATGCATTGGTTTGAAAATTTTAAAGAAACCAGCGATGGTGCTAATATCTACATGGTGATGACAGAGGGTACCAGATTAAAGGGTATGGAAATATTCTAGTGGTATTACCTAATGGTAATATTAGGCATATTCAAAATGTGATGAATGTATAAAGAACTAAAAGGAATTTGATCTTTGTTTATATGATAAAAAATCAAAATCTTCAGGTAGAATGTTTGAAGTCTTATTGTGATATTAAATATCTGTTGGATCATATGAATCCAATTGCATTAGGTATTCGATTTGGAGGTTTGTACAAATTGAATGTAAGAAGCTCACCACACCAATCCTTGACTTTAATAGTATCACTGAAGAGAATTTGTGGCATCAAAGGTTGAGTCATATCAATTTTCATGACCTACTGCTACTTCAGAAACAAGGTATGGTCAATGGTCTCCCTTTTTAAAAAAATGTTCATGTTGATTATGAAGGAGGTTCCCTTGGGGAGATGCATAGGGATTTCTTTCCTCAAGTTTAGATAGAAAAAAGAGAGATATACTAGAGCTTGTACAAACTGATATATGTGGGCCGATGCATACAAGGTCATTAGAAGGTGCATATTATTTTTTATTATTTGTTGATGATTGCACAAGATTTACCGGAGTATATTTTCTCAGAAAGAAGAGTCATACTTTTCAATATTTTAAATAGTTTAGAAGCATGGTTGAAAAAAAAATAGGGAAGTTCATCAAAATTCTCCGCTCAAATCAAGGTGGAGAATACAAGCATAATGGCTTCATCAAATATTGCAAGGACCATGGGATAATTCAACAGTTCACAGTACCCCACACTCTTCAACAGAACAAAGTTGCAGAGAGGAAGAACATAACCATTGTGGAGTGTGCACGCAACATGTTAAAACGTAAGAACATGTCTAATGGTTTTTGGGCAGAAGCAATAAATACATTACTGTATTTAAAGAATAGGATTCCAAAAAAAAGCCTCAAATTTAAGACTCCATTCGAAGCTTTATTAGGTTTTAAGATTGTAGTTAATCATTTAAGATTTGTTTTCTTGAAATATTCTTCTTATGTTCCAAAAGAGGATAGGGAGAAACTGGATTCAAAGGACATTAAATGCATTTTTGCAGAGTATTGTATAGAGTTTAAAGCATATAAATTGTTTAATCCCTCTACTCACAAGTGTTTGCAAGTAGAGATGTAGTATTCCATGAGCAGGTTGATGATGTAAATTGTGATAAAGGCCATGAAAGTGTCACATGCCTTTGCTAATGGAAAATGGAAGTCATGAAACAAGGGACAACCATGAGCAACAATAAGAACAAAAGGAAGAATCAAGTGATGCAGGTACAGTTAGAAAGCCAAGTCTACCAAGGAATGAGCAACACAAATTTGAAGCAAGTCCAACATTAAGGAGATCAGGTAGGCAAACTCAATTGCCAACAAGATATAGGGATCATGCTCTTATAACTAGTATGTTAAATGTTGTTGAAACCTCAAATTATAAACAAGTAAGTCAATATGATGACTGGAGGGAAACCATGGAAGAGGAATATGAGTCAATAGTTAAAAACAAAACTTGGGATTTAGTTGAATTTCCAAAATGGAAAGAACCTATAGGTTGTAAGTGGTTATATAAACTTAATTCTAAATGTGATGGTGTAGACAAATACAAAGCTAGATTGGTAGCTAAAGGTTACTCACAAAGAGAAGGAATTTATTATGAGGAAAGCTTTGCTCTAGTAGCTAAGTTAAACACTATTAGAATGATGATAGCTTTAGCTACAAACCATCATTGGAATCTACACCAACTAGATGTGAAGTTTGCATTTTTAAATGGAGAGTTGAAAGAAGACTTTTATTTAAAACAACGTGAAGAGTTTATCAAACAGGGGTAAGATCATTTAGTATACAAATCAGATGCATTATATGGTTTAAAATAGGCACCCAAGTCGTGGTATGAAAAAATTGATTTATTTTTCCTACAACATAGTTGTAAGAGGAGTAAAAACAACCCAAATTTGTATCCTATGTTTAGTGATAAGGGGAAAATTGTTTCACTTTCTTTATATGGAGATGATTTAATTATCACTAGAAATGTTGATGATTTAATTAAAGAAATCAAAGTGTAGATGTCGCAAGTGTTTGAAATGAAAAACCTCGAAGAATTACACTATTGTTTGGGTGTGGAAGTTTGGAGGGACTCTCGACAAACTTTTCTTACTCAATGAAAGTATGTCAGAGGTTTATTGAAAACAATCAGAATAGATCAGTGCAAAGTTGCCTCAATACGTTTGCAGCAGAATATCAAACTTTATAATAATGATGGTTCTAAGGAGGTGTATGCAACACTGTATAGACAACTGATTGGGAGTCTGATTTATTGGAATACAACTAGGCCTCGCTTAGCTTTTGCAGTAAATGTATTGAGCCAATTCATGCCTAAGCCTCTTGAAAGTCATTGGGTGGTAGAAAAAGGTGTCTTAAGTTATTTTCAAGGAACCTTAGACTTTGGTATTAAATATATTGATTTGTTTGATGTTGGAATGACAGGTTTTTCAAATGTAGATTAGGCCAGAAATCTAGATGACAAATGAATGATAACATGTTATGCATTCAGCATTGGGTACGGGGTCATTGGATGGAGTAGAAAGAAGCAGAATATCGTATCCTTGTCTTCTACATAAGCAGAGTATCAATAAATGCGTGCAACAATGTGTGAGGTAGCTTGGTTGAGGAGACTTCTCAATGATGTAAAATAAGAACAAAAAGATGCTACAGTTATCAAATGTGACAACCAAAGCTCAATAAAACTTGCAAACAATCTTGTGTTTCACAAAAACACAAAGCATATTGATATGTAATTTCACATTGTTAGAGAGAAGGTTTAGTCAAAAGAAATTTATATTGAATACTATAATACTTGTGATAATGGAGCAAACATTTTTACCAAGCCACTTGGAATAATTAAATTTAAATTATTTATGGAGATGTTAGGATTACTAGTGAACCATTTCTCCGTTAACGGGGAGTGTTGAAATTAATGGATAATTTGTATTATTGGAGAGAGTTTGTTCATTAGTTGTGCATGTGTCGTAGTTCAGGAATTATTTCCTATTTTCTAGGTGTTAATTCTAACTCTCCCTTTTCCATGTAAACTTATATATTCTTGATAAATAATGATCAATGTAGATCACTCTTCGTGAGGTAGTCTAGAGGTGCAGCTTGCTCACCTGTGAGCTGCAATGTTTCAGAATATATAATTTGGTTTCTTCCATTTTTAACAGATAAATCTACCATTAAATCATACAAAGAAATAAATAGCAAGAAAAAAATGCTACAATCACACAAAATATTTTATTGAACCTGTTCAATGTCAAAATTTATTCAGAATATATGATAGGGTCTCCTTATAAAGGATAATAACTCATACTCAACTATAACTAACTCCTCTATTGAACTGAATTAGGGTCTCCTTATAAAGGATAATAACCCCTACTCAACTATAAATAAGTCATATACTAAAATGCAACTCACTCATACTAAAAACAATGACTTCTACAAAATCTACAACAATCAAGGCTTGAGTTCTACACAATCTAAAACATTCACTTCATTTTTACATTTATATTTCTCCATTAAGTCTCCCCCTTAATGGAGAAATGAATTATTTATCACACTTAACTTGTCTCTACCTATCATAAACTTATATTTCCTAAAGGCTTAGTAAAAAAGTTTTGCATCATTATCATTGGTATTACAATAAATGAAATTAATTTCATTTAATTGTATGTATATTTTCTCATACAAAATGATGTTATGTCTTAGTGTGTTTTTATCTTGCATGACAAACTGGGTTGTTTTGCAGTTTGATAGAGATTTTCTTTTCATTCCTGAAAATTGTAGGCCCTTTCTATATTTTTACCATGTCTTTAACAATTCTTCTTATCCAAATTTCTTTGCAAAATTCACTGCATAATACTTTATACTCAAATTTAGTGGAAGATAAAGAAATAGTTGATTGTTTCTTTCTACTCCATGACACAATACTATATCCAATACTAAATGAATAAATAGAGGTGGACTTCCTATCATCTGGATCTCCTCCCTAATCAAAATTCTAATATCTTGTCAACTCAAAATTCAAATCTTTAGTATATTCAATATCAAAATTTTCTATCTCCTTTAAATATCCAACAACTTTCTTAGCTTCTTTCCACTAACTCGCATGTGTCTTAGCCATGAAATGACTAAGCATTTTGAATGATATGAAATATATAGCTTTGTTGTAGTTAATTAATTCATACTTCACATCAATTATCTACATTGTGCAAGTCACTTATTTTGATTTATCCCCACCATTGAGTTTAACATTCTGTTTCAATGGTGTAGATACTACTTTACATCCATTCGTATTTAATCTCCTTATTAATTCATGTGTGTATTTGTTTTTTCTTACAAAGTTTCTACCATTATCTCTCCAAACTTCAAGGCATAAATAATAATGTAACTCTCGAAGATCTTTCATTTCAAATTCCTATTACAAGCTATTTTTTATCTTTCCAAATATCTTGATAGAACTTCCAATTATGATAATATCATCAACATTTATAGAAATATAAAATATATCCTTTTCTATCCATCTTGATATAGGGATTTGGACCTCCTTTATTTTTAGGAAATCGTTGTTGAGAGAATAATTTATCAATCTTCACATACAAATACTTGAGTGCATGTTGGAGTCCTTATATTGCTTTCTTTAACTTGCAAACAATATTCTCTTCTTGTTTTTTTAGAAAACCTTATGTTTGAACAACATATAATTCTTATTTTAATTTTGCATTAAAAAATGTTGACTTTACATCTAATTGATTTAACTTCCAATTATGTTTAGTTTCCATTGTAATCATCATTCTGATGGTGTTCATTTTAGCTACAAGTGAGAAATATTCTTCATAACATATCCCTTATTTTTGTGAATAACCATTTGCTACCAATCAAGCTTTATATTTACCAATAGTTCCATTGGCATTAAATTTAGTTTTGAAAAACCATATTGATCCTATAGGAACTTTATCCTTAAGTAACTTTGTGAATTCCTATCTATCATATTTTATTATAGAATCATATTCTTCCTTCATTCATTTTTCCATTCAAAAGTTCAGAGGTTCTAAGGCATTCATCATTTAGACATCAAGGCACATTTTTTATTCCTTATTGATGGTTGTCCATTGTTGTCATTATTTATTCTACTTTTCGGTGACTCTTTTCCTCCTGTAGGTGTGCTTTTAGTACTTGATTTTTTCTCTTGTTTCTGCTCATGTTTTTCATTAATTTATTCTGTGATATCATCACAATTATGAGAAATGTGCCATGCACCATAATTTTCCTCCTTATGGAATTCATCATCATGTTCATGAAACAAAACATCGTTGCCTGCAAAAGCATTATGAGTAAAAGGATCAAACAACTTATATGCTTTATGATATGCACATTACTAATGAAAATGTAGTTTATAGCTTTGCTACCAAGTTTTCTCCTACCTTCTTTCAGAATATAAGTAAATGATTTGCATTGAAATATTCTTGAATGACTTACCATTATTTTATAACCATAACGAGCCTCAAATGGAGTCTAATTATTTGAACCTTTTGTTGTACTTCCACTTTTTGAATAAACAGCAGTACTAATAGTTTATACCCAAAAAGTGTTGGTAAGATTTTTACCTTTCATCATGCTTCTTGCACATTCCACAAGCTTCTAGTATTCCTTCTAGCTACCCCATTCTTCTATGGAGTAGGTGCCACCATGTACTATTATCCAATTCAATAGGATTTTCACTATTTCACAAATTCTCCTAATTTATATTCTCTCCCTTGATCAGATCATAGGACCTTGATGTATTGTCATGTTTCTTCTCAACCAAGTTTTTAAAATATTTGAAATGTTCAAATACATAACTTTTATTTCTCATGAAAGAAACCCAAATATATTTTGTGCAATCATCAACAAATATCAAGAAATAATATTCTCCTTCTAATCACCTATTCTACATAGGCCCACACACATATATACGTAGAAGTTCAAGAATACCCTTTTTTCTTCTATCTGTATGTGTATGGGACTCTTCCCTATGCATCTTCCTTAAATCACACCCTTCAGGAGCCGAATATTCATTATTTATGTAGTAGCAACAATCCATGATCATTAAGGTGGCCATACCTTTAATAACAAAGAGATTTTGTTGTCATGGTAGTGGATGGTAAGGCGTGATGAATTTTGTTGGTCACATCAAGATTGATTAAGCCTCCCATTGTCACATACCTCCTTGACCCAACCTAACAATCACCTACTATGCTCCCATTACTAAATTTAACTTTGATTAAATTTAGTTTCAGTAGTTGTCACATGCATAATTATTCAATTATCTCATAAACAAAGATAACACATGCAATTATACCCATAATCTTAAATATTCGACAACATAAAGAGTAAGGAGACAACATACAGAACATCTCATGAAATTGAATAAGACCAGAGTAGCGGAAAGAATGTCACTTGGAAAATCGAGCACCGCCACCCAACCTAGAACTGACTTCCTCCAGTTCACCCCCGAGCCAAGAGTTCTTTCCATAGATCAACTACCTCTTGTTGATCTCATCAATGGATATTTAATTCCCTCTTTCATGATATGGTTTCCTTTAGTGGCATCCCACTTTTATGGATATTTTTATCCATTTGTGTAGGATTTTCCCATAAAATCTCGCCTTTCTATCCTGTGAGGGTTTTCCTCATAAAAGCTTGCCTTTCTCTCCTACAAGGCTTTTATTTTTTTCTCAAACTTAGCATCTTTCTCCAGCTAAGTAACTTAATGGATGTTTATCTCCTAATCCATTAAGATTATATAGAATTTGATCTAGAAGTCTTATCATGAAAGAGTTATCTATTCCCATTCACCAATGGGATTTCATTTGGTAAGAATCTCATCTCTTGTTGTCTTGTCTTCCAAGTGATTAAATTATCTTTGTTATTTATTTAAAGTTAAAAATAATGGAGAAATGGTTATATGGTTGTAACACATCTCCTTAGTTTAGGATTAATTCCTAAAGTTTAGGAGGTTGTTCACAACTACCTAATTTTTAGTGATGTATTTAATATTTTAATATTCATTTGATGTAATGTGGAGTGAACGAGAGAGAGAGTCTCCACTTTGTTTGAGTGTAGTCTCCCAGGTGCCATACACACCTGTGAGCTGTAACTCCTTGATTTAACTCAAAGTTTGATTTTTATCTTGGTATCAGAGCTTAGGGTAGAGATAGCCTAATTTTTTTTTTAGGGATGTATCATTAGTTACGTATCTGCAGTGGTAGGAGTGCATGTAAATGTATTTGTGTGATCAGGTGGAACTGCAGTAACACCTGGAGCGAAGGGTCTCAGATGACTGATCATATCTGAGCCGAAGAAAGGGTTGGAGCAATTGGCGCAGATTTTTTGCAGACAATCGCGCCAATCCAGAACATAATACAAAGGCGCGAGTTTTTAAAGAACAGAAGCACCCATTGGCGCGGGTTTGGAGCTGATAAGAGCACCAACGAAATTGTAACTGAATTGGCGTGGATCCGTGGCCGTTAAGTGCGCCAATTTCCGTGGACACCGTGAATTTTTCTTTTCTGTAATTGGCGCAGATTTGTAGCAGTTCAGAGTGCCACAAAGCCAACCTCTTTCTCTCTAGAAATCTGTAATATTTCGTTGCAGATCAGAGTTGCTCGGTGGTGGCAAGTGGAGATTTCTGCTCGGTGGCAGCAGATTTGATTTGCCCGGTGGTGACGAATTGAGGTTCCTTGATCTGCTCGGAGGTAGCAGATCAGACCTGCCCGGTGGTGGCGAATCAGAGCTCTGTGATCTGCTCGGTGGAAGAAGATCAGTTTTTTGCCTGGTGGTGGTGCAGTGCAGCTCCTTGATCTGTTCGGTGGAGGCAGATCGCCTTTGCCCGGTGGTGGCATGTTGGAGCTTGTTTGTTGATCTGTTCGGTGGTAGCATATCAGTTTTTCCCGGTGGTGGCACAATGAATTCCCTGATCTGTTCAGTGGTAGCAGATCGGACTTGCCCGATGGTGGCACAGTGATGTTCCTGATCTGTTCGGTGGTAGCAGATCGGACTTGCCCGGTGGTGGCCGATTAGAGTGTTCAGTTGGGCGAAAATGAACAACAATATAGAATCATACCTCCACGAGTCTGACAAACTCGATGGAACAAATTTCTCCAACTGGAAATTCAAAATGCAAACTTTGCTGGAGAGCGTAAATGCATGGGCGATCGTTGAGGGAAATGAGCCGAGATCTGGAACAACAAACCAAGAACAAGACTAGGATAAAAGGGAAACGAAAGAAAAAGTTATACTGAAGATGTCCGTTAAGGACAATATTATCCCACATATCAGAGATTCTAAGTCGGCTGCTGATATATGGACAACAATCAAGAACCTATATGAGACTCAGAATACAAATCGTGTTCTGACACTCAGGGGAAAACTATTTGCATTGAAGATGGACGAGAATGAGTCCGTTGGTGGATTCATGGCTAGAGTCAAGGATCTGAGAGACAAACTGGGAGCTATTGGAGAAAAGGTGTCCGACTCAGATCTAGTTACACTCACATTGAAGAGAATGACTGATGAATACCAGACATTCATCATAGGACTGTCAGCGAGGGAGAAAGCCCCTTCATTTGATGATCTGACAGCAATTCTGCTCCAGGAGGAGGAGTGACGACAGAATCTGAAAACTCAGAGCAATGACCTAGCTCTGATGGCAAAGAGACGACAATTCAGAGGAAAGCAGCACCAGCACCAGCATCAGCACGAGCAACTGCAGCAGCAACAATAGAAGGGAGCCAACTCTTTTTAAAAGAGATCATTCAGAGGTATGACTACTAATTATGTTAAGAGATGTTTTTATTGTGGGAAACCTGGTCATTATATTAAAGAATGCTATAAGAGGCAGGCGGATGAAAGAACAGGAAAACAGAGGAAACACCAGGGCTGTTTTACTCGAGAAGAGGAGGACCACAGCCATGATCTTCGACTATTCATAGTCGATTGTGCTCTTTCAACATCAAAGGGAGATGAGGATGACATATGGTATGTCGACTCTGGCGCATCCTCACATATGACCGGTAAGAAAGACTGTTTTGAATTTCTTGAAGAATCTGCATGTGGATCAAAAATTTATCTAGGAGATGACAGTGGGTATGAGATCAAAGGATATGGAGATATTCCTGTGAGGATACCTAGTGGCAACATTAAACATCTTAAAAATGTGTTATATGTTCCAGGAATTAGGAAAAACTTGATCTCTGTCTCAATGATTACAGACCAGGACATGCAGGTGCAATTCTTTAAGAATGGTTGTGTCATTAAGGATAGCCAGATGGAAACAGTTGCAACAGGAGTGCGCATGGGGAATTTGTACATATTGGATGCAAAGAGTATGCCACGACAAGCAATGGTTGCAGCTGGATCAACAGTAGAAAATCTCTGGCATCAGAGATTTGGACATCTCAATTTGCAATACCTCATATTACTTCAAAAGAAAGGTATGGTCGATGGACTCCATGTTTTTCATAATGTCAAGCTGGAATGTGATGGATGTGCATTAGGGAAAATGCATAGAGAAGAGTTCCCTTTGCATGTCAACAGAAAGGAAAGAGACATCCTAGAACTAGTGCATACAGATATTTATGGACCTATGCAAACTAGGTCCCTAGGAGGTGCATATTATTTTCTGTTGTTTACAGATGACTGCACTAGGTTTTCATGGGTGTATTTTTTAAGTAAAAAGAGTCAAGCCTTTCGGTACTTTAAAGAGTTTAAATCTATGATATAGAACCAAATAGGAAAGAGGATAAAGATTCTCCGCTCGGACCAAGGGGGGGAATACAGGTTAGGAGAGTTCATGGACTTCTACAAGCAGGATGGGATTATGCAGCAATTCACAGTGCCACACGCTCCATAGCAGAATGGAGTAGCAGAATGCAAGAACATAACTCTTGTGGAGTGTGCGAGAAGTATGCTTCAAGGTAAAGATCTATCGAATGGTCTTTGGGCAGAAGCCATTAATACTGCTATTTATTTAAAGAATAGGAGTCCTACTAAATGTCTAGGCTTCAAAACCCCCTTTGAAGCATTCTTTGGACTCAAGCCAGCAGTTAGTCATCTAAGAATATTTGGATCTAAAGCTTATGCTCATATACCAAAAGCAGATAGAAAGAAGTTAGACCCCAAAGCCTTGAAATGTATATTTGTAGGATATGGCATAGAGTATAAGGCATACAAGTTATATAATCCTGTGACTCATAAAGTTTTTGCAAGCAGAGATGTTATTTTTCATTAACAGACTGAAGATGGAAAGGAAGACTCTAACAGTGACATCCACATTCCATTGCTGATAGAGATAAACAGTGACGAGCATGAAGAGCAGGAGCAGGAGCAGAAACAGGAAGAAGTAGCAGCAAATAGTGTAATAAGTGATGATGCAGGTCCGGAAAGTGTTGAAACAAATAGAGTTGAGGTAAGTCCTCTACCTAGAAGATCAGGTAGGAAGACTAGACTACCTGAAAGATTGAAAGGCTATGCTTTAATGTCCAAAATTTTAAACATTGTAAAACCTTCAAACTATGAAGAAGCAAGTAAATCAGATGAATGGAGGGCTGCAATGCATGAGGAAATTGAATCAATATATAGAAATCATACTTGGGATTTAGTTGAGTTGCCTGAAGGAAAAACCCCTATAGGATGCAAGTGGTTGTATAAACCTAAGATAAATGCAGATGGGAGTGTAGAAAAATTCAAAGCTAGACTGGTAGCAAAGGGTTACTCACAGCAAGAAGGAATAGATTTCGATGACACCTTTTCCCCTGTAGCTAAATTAAATACAATTAGAATGCTAATTTCTTTAGCAACAAAACATAAATGGAATCTACACAAGCTAGATGTTAAGTCTGCATTTCTGAATGGAGAATTAAAGGAAGAAATTTATTTAGTACAGCCTCATAGTTTTGTGAAAAAGGGGCAGGAGCATTTAGTGTGTAAATTGCATAAGGCACTTTATGGTTTGAAACTAGCACCCAGCTCATGGTATGAGAAAATTGATTCATTTTTTATACAGCATGGATTTCATAGGAGCCTCAACGACCCAAACCTATATACCAAGATAAATAAACAAACGAAAATCATTTTGATTTCTTTGTATGTGGATGACATGATTATAACAGGAAATGCAAATAATTCGATCAAAGAAATCAAGCAACAAATGTCACAGGTATTTGAAATGAAAGACCTTGGAGATCTTCATTATTGCCTAGGTTTGGAGCTGTGGAAAGATTCTGGTCAAACTTTTCTAACTCAAGGAAATTATGCCAGAACCCTGTTGGAAAGATTCAGAATGGAACAGTGTAAAACAGCAGCAACACCATTGCAGCGGAATCTCAAGTTAAGCAGTGATGATGGCATAAAACAAGTGGATGCCACTTTGTATAGATAGCTAGTGGGAAGTTTGATATATCTCACGACAACTAGACCTGATCTGGCATATTCTGTTAGTGTGTTGAGCCAGTTTATGTCCAAACCACTTGAAAGTCACTGGATTGCAGCAAAATGTGTGTTGAGGTACCTTAGTGGTACTTGTAATTATGGTATTTTATACACTGACATTTCTAATGTTACTTTAGCAGGTTATTTAGATTCTGATTGGGCAGGTGACCTGGATGATTGTAGATCCATCACAGGTTATGCATTTAGTATTGGATCTGGGGTTATTTCATGGAGTAGCAAAAAGCAAAGTACTGTAGCATTATCATCATGGGAAGCTGAGTACCAAGCATTGTGTGCAGCTACATGCGAAGCCATCTGGTTGAGGATATTGCTTAGCGATGCAGGCGAAGGGAAAAAAGAAGCAACCAGCATCAAAACTAACAACTAGAGCATAATAAAGCTTGCATACAATCCAGTTTTCCATAAAAATACTAAACATATTGAGACTCAGTTTCATTTTGTTCGAGAAAAGATACAGTCGAAAGAAATATGTGTGGTGTATTGTAACACTTGTGATAATTTAGCTGATATTTTTACTAAGCCTCTAGGGCGAGTAAAGTTTGAGTTATTTAGAGGGATGTTAGGAGTGTAGAATAACCCTTTCTCCATTAAGGGGGGGAGTTAAAAATAATGGAGAAATGGTTATATGGTTGTAACACATCTCCTTAGTTTAGGATTAGTTCCTAGAGTTTAGGAGGTTGTTCACAACTATCTAATTTTCAGTGATGTATTTAATATTGTAATATTCATTTGATGTAATGTAGAGTGAACGAGAGAGAGAGTCTCCTCTTTGTTTGAGTGCAGTCTCCCAGGTGCCGTACACACCTGTGAGATGCAACTCCTTCATTTAATTCAAAGTTTGATTTTTATCTTTTAATAATAAAGTATTTGCTTCCATTGTTATACCTCAATCCTATATTTTCTTAGCTAAGGTTAACAGAGTGTTACATACAATAGAGGGGTGTTACATACTCCCCCCCTGAAATTTACACCCTCGTCAATGTATTACTGCATCTTACAATTTATTTCCTCATTCACAGGTAGTTTTTTCTAAATTTTCAGGTTCCCATGAAATTTCCATATGAAACAGATCTTCTGATATATAGGTTATAAAGGAGTTCTATAGAAATTCTCCTTCAATTGCTACCTGTAACATTTGTTCAATCAATTATGTGAGAAAATTTACATGCCATAAAACAAAAATAAATTTTGTTTAGCACATCTAATGTCATAACTTTATATAACCATAGTACTATTTTATTAAATATCGGTTAATGTTGCCCACTATTTAAGTATGATTCCTCATTTTCATTGTATTATAATAGGAAGAAATGCATTCTCTTCCAATGCATTTGTGTTCTTTCCGAACACTTTCTTCCTGAAGTCTCCCTGCATTAGTCACAACAAGTCAAACTAGCACATTTGACCAATCAACATGTATAACAATATCACATCAGGTTAGCTCAAAACATAACCATGAAAACCATAAATCATATGTAACCATAAATCATAGATCACATTTAATCATCATAGATGAAAATCATAAATCTCATGCTTATTAAACTGAAATAAAATACGGGTACTTACCCTTTAAACAATCCATAGCTTCCACCTTTTTCATTCTTCTGTACACACTCAAGATCAGTTGTGACACTAGGAAATCACCCATTTCCTTCTCCTCAACCATGAGCACATCACACACATACAACTATACACGCCATCCAACATCATGCAATACCTGCATCTATACCAATACCATATGTACCACATGTACATAGTACTACCAGTACAATGTGTACACAATACTTAATGTCCATAACATCCTATGCATGACATATACATGTTCCATTTTTTTCTAACCCATGTTAGTATTATTATCATAACATCAGGTCAATGCCAAAATTTCCTTTATTTGTTCACACTATCTTTAGTCAAGTCTAATCAAACCATGCTTTATTTGTCAATTAGAGAATAAGGAATTCATGGACCTATTCAAATTCTGTAATGAGAGCCTAACTGAATAATTTTATGTCAAGTATTCAAGTGATTTTATTTAGCTAATCTTTTGGTTGCAGGAAAATTTAAGCAAATGATAACATAAAGGTAACTTTGCATAATACAATTTTACAATACCAATAACTTTGAGTTGTGGGATTGAATCTGTATAGCCTTAAGTATTATACTTGAAGTTTACTAACAACTTTTAGCCTTGTCTTTAGCCAAGAAAATCATTGTTTGGTACTCAAATGTACTCCACACATAGAATAGTTATGTCATATGATTTCTTGTTACTCTTTTTACACTTCTTCCAACACCTTGTTGGCCATGAATAAATTCAGTGTATGTCCAAAACCAATTGAGCAATCAGTATGCAAGTACATACACCTCCCATACATGAGTTATAAATTAAGGTTACAAGGTTCTCAATTCCACACCCACTAAGTTTTTAGGCACTATGTGTACCAGGGTGTGAACCTAGGTCAATAGCATGTTGATACCCCACTTTAACACTAGATCATGACCTAGTAGAATATAATTCATCAATTGCTAAATTCCTTAAAATAATTTTTTTATGCAATAATTGTTATGTTGTCATATTCAAACCCTAAAACATTATCAATGAAATCTTTCACGTAGACTTCTCCCATATGCGATAGGAAATAGTGGTACAAAATATGCATTTCAGATTGTACGATTGTCAATTTATTTGAATAGATTGCTAGATATCATTTTATTGAAACCAATTATCTTTGTACACAACAATCTCCATTACGAGTACCACTTTTCCATCAATATGGTTGAAGCATCTTATTGATTTAACAATGAGTTGTTGCATGGTTTGTTATCCTCTCTCTTCATCACCTAGAACCTTTTATATGACACACCTTACTTGATGCATGTATTATTTTACTACTGGCATAAGATCCTTAGATCACCATAAACTGTATTAATGCAAAACCTTTAGGTTTACCAAAATTTTGTTAATTAATTCGGACTAGTCATGCTCTGAATCTAGTGTATACTTCTTGTTAGTCATTAGGCTGCTTTGAATTGCTCTATTTCTACTTCAAGTGCATCTAACACCACCATATCTAATCTGTTTGTCATTTCATAAAGCATGTATACTTTGTTTATATATAGTAGAAACACATAGTTCATTTTTATCTTATCACTTCCCACAAGAAGTACATTTGTAATATCTACAATCATTCTACTAGAAGCATCTTCTTTTTGCTGCAGATTGAAAGGTTCCTATTTGTGAGATATTGAAAAAACCCCATCTTTATCTGGATGGATATGCACATCAAGGTTGTGAAGTTTGAGGTTTCATACTTGAGTTGCAAAAATTTACACATTGAAATTTTAGTGAACTTGGGAATGTGCTCTTGAGCTTGTATTTAATATTGTCTTACTGGTATTAATCAAGAAGCACTAGGAGTTTCTTTTACATTCCTATTATGTATTTACACCATATGTACTTTTGTGTTCCACTCCCATTGACCTACTTATGAATTTCATAAAAATATTAATGTATAGTGTCTTCTCCAACATGTATACATGTGTGCATACACTTCACAACTATGACCTTAGTTCAGTTTAGATGCCTCTTACATCTCTTAGTTATAATTATTGAGATATTTTCTTTACTCAAAGAAACATGTAGGTTCCAAACTATGCATGTACAATTAAATATGCATGTTGCTACTAAATATCTGAGTAATGACCTGGTAAGGTTTAGTTCCTTTCAGTAGTGTATATTTGAAGCATTTTCCCCATAAGGGTGAGTTAGCACTTCAACTTGTTAGAGTCCTATAGTGATAGGATTCATAATTTTGAATTGGCTAAGGCTTTCTTCAAATGTTTTCCATATTAAGAATTAAGAAATGTAAATTGGGTATGTCCTAAGAGAAATATCAAAGGACAAAAATAATAAGAAAAGATAAAAAAATGAAAATATATGAACCCCAAAAACAAAAAGAGATCATGAAAGTGTGCAAGTCTAAATGCCACTACTATTTTACTTATTCTGCAAATAATGGTTGTGCGCAGCTTGTCATACATGGCACAACCCATCTTAGTCAAATTGATTAATCTTGGCTTATTCATGCTTTGAATTTTATGTTTATAGTTAGAGAATAAAATCTAACCAAACAACTTAATCTTGGCAGATCATTAGATAGGTAGAGAAAATAAAAGGAGCTCATGAGATTAATTTGAGGCCTTGGAAGATATAAGGTTAGAATTTGATAGTTTACTTTTCAAAATTGAAAAGAATGATAAGGGTCTGCTAGCTTAAGTGCACCCACCAAAATGAAGAAAAAATGTTAGGGTGAGTATTGGGTAAGTAGAAGAAAGGTTGCTGAAATATAAAGTTGATTGGGAAAAGCACATTTATCATGCTTAATTATATGTTTCAATGTGCATGAGAAATTAAGAAAGCAAAAGCAATAGTTTACAAGTTGATTTAATTAACTACCCCTCATTCATTTCATCCCTATACTTACTAATTTCCCCATCGAAAAGTATGTTCTAGTACTAAAAAACCTTCAAGTCATAAAGGATCAGAGTATTTCTCTGACTTTTGGTGTGACCGGACCCTCATTTTAATGACTTATGGACATTAAGTGTTAGAATTCCCTTCATAAAATCCATTTCCCTTTATTACCCTAATAAAACCCCTTTTCCTAAGGTTAAACTTCATTTGCCTATGAAAAGTAAAAAACCGCATGTTAAATTCCATTTCACTCAAAATAACCACAAAAAGTTTTTATCCTAAGTATAAGTGTATGTGAAGAAAATGCGCAAATTGTTACATTATGCTTAGTAGTATTTCCACTCCACTCATATAAGTTCATATTAATTTCTAACCTAATAATATAGCTCCCAATATACCTTTTCCCATATATAAATAAATCCCTTATATAATACCCCAAACCTTAGCTTAACTATAAACTATATTTATCTCATCCCATGCCCCCGACAAAACCCTCTTAACTCACAAATTCTCGGTAAATTTAAGATAATCCCTTCATTAAATCCCACCTGATCATTTTAACTCATAAATAATTTCAAACCACCATGGATTAAAGCCCCGAGCCCCCCCAAAACCTTTGCCCATTTCATCCATGTTATTCTGTCACCCGACTGTCGTTCGATTGTCACCACCCAAATCCAACTGTTCGCAGCCATATGGGGTTCACCTGATAGCCGACTTTTACCCACCCAATAAAGTGGTATTTCCCGGGCCCCCATCTTCTGTGTGTCAAGAATTAAGGTAGATCAGGTGACCTCGCTAAAATACCGCCTCCTCCAAAAAGCAATGTGATGGTTTGGGAAACCACCTCCCCGCCCAACCTGAAAAACCACCCACTGTTCATTTGTAATTTACTCGCCAAAAAGTGACCGTTGTTCAATAAAAACGTCGAGAAGCCATATTCGGCCCTTTTTCGATCAATTTCTATGTAAAACCTCTACAAACCATTGCGACACCTTCAAACGCTGAAATTGCCAATTGACCTCAATTTTACTCCTGAAGAAGTTGCAGAGACCCCAATCAAGCTCTCAGCCCGTACCAGAGCCATTCAACCTTCTGCAGTTACCGAAAACACCAATTTGAAGTTAATTCACCCAAATTCTAGGTATTTGAAGAGAAATTACCAGACACCCTTTCGATTTGAAAACACTCACTCTTTAAAGTGTTTTAATTAAGTAAAATTAATTGAAATTACTTTAAAAAAAAGTGTGTGCCTGACTAGAATACCCAAACTCTTCTGAAATTTTCCAAATTACCTTCAAACCTCTGATATAAACCTGTATAAGTCAAATTCAAATCCACAAGAACTGAATTATGGCTACCCCCGTTGCCATGGATGTTAGACCAGTCACAACCCCCCACTTGGACCTTGACCACCTTTCCTTGGCAGACATGGATTTTCAAATCAAAGACAGAAGTGCCTATACACTCCTACTCAAAATTCTTTATTTGAGTAAGGTTAGATATCTAGGCCATACTAATGACAATGGCCTTTGGGACTCCAATTTTCCCAAATACCAGTTTCCACAAGTACATGTCTTTCCTGGGATTGTCCATATGTTCCATGCCTGTTACATTCCCAGCCAGAGAGCTATAATGTCCCCAAACCAAAAAGTCTTGTTCACTATTACAACTGAGTCAATCAATGAAATGTTGCAAGTCCAACCAGGTCCAAACCTGATCCCACTCTCCATTGGTGATTTGTTAGACAAGCACGCCAAATTGAGTCCATCAAGACTAGCCCAAATATTCCAAACTTTCATTGTAGAAGAGCAACACATTCCTACAGATGCCCCTACATGTTTTTCTGGCATTTTCTCTGAAAGGGGCAATCAAATTGTAACCATGATATCATGTTTTCTGGGATATACCACAGATCAATTCGTTGATGAGATCATCCTGGCCTTCATGTCCATTTTCACCCCAGAAAAGCCTCCTGCTACTTTTAACAATTATGCATAGTTCATAGCTGAAAGGATGCATGAACAATTTACCAGAATGCACAATCAGAGAGTATTCAAGTACTCATCTGTACTTTACCACATGTTTTTTTATTATTAGTCAGACAAATTTCCCTTCACCATCCAGAAGTTGAATACTAAAGGCCACCCCAGGTCTGTTATATTTTGGACACCACTATTCCACAGGTATTCATCACCATACAACTATACAGACTTCATTGACTCTTTTGTCCATCAAATCATGACCATGATGAAAGGAAGCCCTCCACCCAAAATAAGCCAAGAAATTGAAAGAGTGCTCCAATTGTCCAAACAAAGTGAGGTGGTAGATTGGTACCTTTACCAAAATTACACTAAAATAAGAATCTATGGTTGCCAGCTTACCCCATACGAACTACCTAAATACCTCCCCGTGAGGTTATTTGCTTTGGAATATTATAGGCAGATAACGAACTCTTATGATATCAATTTTGTCTCAGCCAAGAAAAGGTCTCAGTTGAAGATCAAGAGCTAGTTAGGCCCTTTCATTTGCAATTCTAGAGAGGCAAGAGGGGAACCAGATCAAATTTTGCAACAAATAAAGTTTAAGAACAGTTTCATGTGAAGGTATGACCCTCAAGGGTTTATAACCAAACTAAGACAAAATGTTAAATTGGGACCTTACATTCATCACCCCATACCAGAAATAGAGAGATATGCCAATCAATCTGAGTGGTTGGAAAACACTCTCATAGATAGGGATAGTACAAAGGTAGATGTTCAAAATACCTTATTTGATTTAGAGAGACAACTTGATGAAAGCTCATTCCTACAGGTACCAGAGAAAGAAGGAACCATGAGTACCCCTATTGTTTTGCAGACTCCTTAGAATGAGGAAAAGAATCCCAAAAGGAACAGAGAGGGAGCCTCCAACTCAGGTATGGACACATCCAATGTACAATATGAATCTAGCTAGAGCAAAATGCCTAGGCTCAATCCAGTTTCATAACAGGAAGACACAGAAGGCTCAGTAGAAATAACTAATACCGAGTTGGACATGAGCAATGGCACAACTCCATCTGGAGAAACACAGGAGCCATCTACATCAAAAACTCAAATTTTAGAAAGGTAGCTCAATGTAGAAGTCTCCTCATTTAATAAGCCTATTGATAGAGATAGGGACATTAAGGACAAGTTCAAGGAGATTAAAATGAGAAATGAGAAACTAAATGCAGAATCCTATGCACAGTATTTCAAGCTTACACCCCCTAATAAAAGTAGGTTGATGTGAGCTTTTGACATCAAGGAAGGAAATATGCAAATGTCCTTCATAAAGCCAATTATACAACAAATGAGAACATCAGCAGATTTCAAGAAGATAGACTTTGAGGTATTGGCAAGGGATATTCATCTCGTTGACCAAATTGAATTTCACAAATAGGATGGAGAAATGATTTACTCCACCCTTACAGGAAAGGCCATGGCTCCTCATTAGTTGCAGAATTCACTGAATAATATTTTGGTCTAGTATCAATTAGAAAGGGCCTCATCCCAGGCCAAAGATACCAGAATCAAGTCTTTGGAAGACATGACAATTGAATTGGCACATGATCCCAAAGACATCAAGGCTATTGAACGATTAATAAAAACGAAGAATGATGACATTGCAGCACTCAAGAAACAGTTGAAGATACCTCAACTGTAACACCCCCACATAGAGGAAGTCTTGGAAAACCAAACAAGTCATCAAGAGTTGATGGACTTAGTCCTTAAACTAAATGATCAGTTGAGGGAGACAGAAAAGGAATTGGACAACTTAATCCAATTAAAACAAACTAATCCTAGCACTACCTCAGTAAATGTCATCCTAGCAGTTACCACGGCTGTTCCTTCCACATTTACAGGCTCATTGGCTTCCACAGCTCCAATGGCTACAACACAATCGGTTTCTACAGAATCCACATCAGCGACAAGTACATCAGGTGATGAAGCAGTTAAGTTGGTTAAAGCTATGGAAGAAATGTCCATACAAACCATAAAGATGAATAAGCTCAAAGAGAAAGTGGCAAGCTTGGAAACTAATTACATGCTTGCCAAAATCATGCACAAAGAAGAAGTGCAAAAAGCTACCAGGTTGAGTGAAAGATTGAAAGCCTTAGAAAAGGACTTAACACTAAAAGAACCCCTTGGGCATGCTAAGGAACAACTATGGGCCAATATCATTGACTCTGTCAATGATATTTGGCCATCTATTTAGGTGATTTTTGAGAAAATAGATTTGATAAAGCTCACTACAGAGGCAATCCAGAAAGTAAAATACGAATTAGGAAAAATTCTAGAAGAGGCTACCATAATTATCCAATTCCTTAACAGCAAGAATAAGTATGAGCTTGAGGAATTGGAAATAGAGGACAAAAAAGAGACAATTTTGGAGGTCAAAAAGGTCCTCTCCAAGAGGAACTTGATGCAAAACTTGGAGGATAAGTGTCAAAATATGTAGCTAGCCATTAATAGATTTATGGAGAAGTTCCAAATTTTGAGAGGAAAGGGATCACCCAATCCCTTAGTGATAAATGACAAGCTCATGACACAGGAGGATTACAACAAGAAAATTTGAGAGGTATCAAAGGATCAGGTAAATACATCATCAATAAAGGCATTTCCAATAGGAAAAGTACTCTACCAAACATTTGAAAACTTGTTTTACCTCCAACATGAGGTAAAACATTTGTTTATCAATAAGCCTACTTTTTCCAAATACACAGATGCAAATGAAATATATAGAAAGATGCTAAAAATCCAATTACCTGATGCTGAAACATGGGAGAAATTAACTGATTTACTATCGAAATATGCGGTAAAAAGGTTAATGTACAGTAAAAGTAAAACAACATGGTAAAAGGATGAAGATAGATCAGTAGAGTCAAAGTGTATCAAATGAAAGGCTAATGTTAATGAAGCATCCAACATGAAATATCAAACAAAAAAATAGATAAAAGGGAAAAATATCAAAGCCAGCAGAACCATAATAAAAGGGACATCATGAAACAGTTCAATATTTGTCTCTATCTTCTTGCAAGAAGATATTATTCTTTCCAAAATTAAATCTCAAATTAATTTGAGATATTTCGTAATAAACTTTTGTATAAATACTTCAAAATTTGAAGTATTAGGTCTGTATTCTATTAGATATATCTATAGAATTTTTTATCAGAAGACCCAGAAGGTTATTGTATCATTTCTGAGCTAGCAAGCTGGATTGATAAATAAAGATCAGACATTTCTGAGGATTCATGTGTTGAGAAAATTTCAGACAAATATTTTCATGTGCTATTGACATTTTTATTAAAGTTATTCATAATCTTTAATGTGTTTCTCAATCTAAATATTATAACTAAAATACTACTTCAAAACTTGTTTAATTACACTCTATCTTAACAGTTATGCATTTAAATTTTTTCTTCTGATATTTAAATTAAAGAATTCTTAATTTCTCTTTGGTTTAGATTGATTTCTTGAATATCAAGGTTAGAGGATTCCTAATTTCCCTTTGATATTTGATTACCCATTCATTCCTCATTCATTATCCGAGTCTGAGTACCCTTAGCTGCTCTCTCACCCCAAGTGAAACCCTTTCACCCCTCTGTCTCAAAGTTCTAATTAACACTTTGTTATCTTTCCCTTGGAACATTCCCTTTACTGATTTAATCTAGTTTTGCTTCCTTATGGTTTGACTCCATAGCCCAATGGTCTAAAAGACATCATTTTATCCATCTGTCTAATCAGATCCCACCACCCAATCTCAAATACAAATCAAAAACCCCTTCAACTATCATAACTAGCCTAAAAACATCTTAACTAAAACAGAGTTAAATTTTAAAGAGAGTTGGATAAATGAATGAAATATGAAGTCGTTGCAGAGCTTTTGGTGTATGTCTTGTGTTGATATTTTATAGTTGAGGTGTAATGCCATTAATGGTATCAATACATGTGAAGCTATGTTCCCTTGTTGAGTGTCATAGTTTTTTTTGTGCTTGTATATTGAACTCGTGTTGAATGGTTACTTTGTTGATTATGCAATATCTTTACACTTAACCAATGTGCATTGTGGTTCATTAGGGATATTATAACACACAATATGAATGTAATTCCTTTAAAATGGTTATGTCTACAATGTATGACAAATATCATAGTTTAGGTGTATAGTTTGGAATTGAAGTCATCTCTACATGCCCTTTCCCCTTCAAAACCTTCAAATGTTCTTGCAAACCCATCAACATATCTTGGGTGAGACCTCACCTGTTTGCAAATTTTGAAAAATGATAATGTTTGAGGGAGTCTTTCTGGCTTATCTCTGAACCCTAGGTCACCCCTATGCGCCAACAAGTGTTTGCAAGCCTTCAATTAAGACTAAGAAGTATTTGTTTACTTAGTCCTTTATTCTTAGGGCGCTGGCTAATTGCAGCATAATTGTGCACTTTGGCATCCTATAACACAATGTCCTTTCTATGGTTGCCTTAAATCTTAAGCTTATATTTTAAATTTATGCATATGTCAAGTCACTTTGGAATTAGGTTACTCAATTTCACAACCAATTTATTTCTATCTCCATTACTTGGAAAGTTCCCACTTTAAGCGATACATTTGCACCTTAGCAACTTACTATAATTGAATAATTATTTATTTTATAGAAAAATGATAATGAATGTATGTTAACTATGCTCAACTTGATAGGAGTTTTTCATGAATTGATAATTCACTATTTTGCACAAACTTTTACATGTAAATTTTTGGACTAAGTCCAAAAAGCGGGGTTCAATGTGACACATTTTCACTAGAGCATTGGGCATATTCTCCTTACACTATGAAGATGGGGTATTTAGTTAAATATCCTTGCTCTAGGCAATCTTAATACTACGAACATATATTAAGATGTAAAGTAAAGTGAGTTGTTTGGGAGATGTAAGGACCCATTCCTCTATCCTCAAACTATGACAAAATTTCTACAATTTCACAACATATAAAAAAAAGAGTTTATTTAACAAAGAAATATATTTGACACAACATATTAAAATCTTATTAAAAACCTACTTATGAGTAATTTATATAACTTAGCCAAACAACAAGAAAAATACCTAGTTATGGTGCCTCAGTTGCAGTGCTCCTTCAGGGACCACCTGACTGAATATGCCACCCTACCAACTAGGAAAGTCTATTCGACTTCGCAGCCTAGGAAACCTCCACAAGTTCCCTAGCCCTCTAAGACCAAGTTGAAACCACAACCATAGTGTGTCTGAGTTTCCCATGTCAACACCCCTCTAGTGTCCAACACCAAAATCCACCATTATTTGTGATAACCCAAAACCTCTCCAACCCACAAGTTCCCCAAAGACAAAAATCCTCCCCCTCCCCCTCAAAAGAATCCCTTTGACAAAAGAAAACCCTCCTACTTATCTCCCCCCTCATGAATGTTACCAAACCCCTTGTTAATGTTACCAACCCTCTCATTCTGTTGATGGCCCCTATCATCCCCCAATATATTCCTCTATCCATAAATTAATTTGAAGAAGTCAAACTTGTCAAGTCATAAAGAATGATAAAATAATAAAATAATTTCCATGACATTATTAATAAAATAATAATATTTACTTAAGGGTCAATCAAATCAATTGGTTTTGTGAGAATCCTAAATAATCTAGTATTAAATTAATCATAATAATTATAAATCATGAATTATTTATTAATAAGGATTATTGGTTAATCATTTATTTAACCACTAATCAAACTTCACTATCAATCAAGTTTAAGGCTAATTCAAGCTTAACTATTAATCGATCTTAAGACCAATCATAGAATACTAATGTATCATGCAAGATGTGGTTATGTAGCTAGAATACACATACCTTATATGTATACTACCCCTCCCAGATCCATTTTAAATCCAGATCTACCAAGCAATGAGAGAGATTAAGTTCGAAGTTAATATGGATCTAAGCTAGTACTCTTGCATTCCACAATGTATTTCCTCAAGCCTTTAAATATGCTTCATCATAACAAATACCATAAACAAATACGATGGACCATGCAATACCATGGGTTTGTAAAACAACATGAGAAAACTCATCAAATGACCAACTTAAACATTTAATTTTAGTTTTCTTTAATGTAATGTTATGTTGATGAATCAGCATAACATAACATTACATTTTACAACATTGCTACCATATTAAACTATATAATACCTCTCAACGTAATAATATTTATAAAAATTAACAATATGAATCAATCAATTAACAAGTAAATTAATATCGTAACATAAAATAATAAAATTAGAAAATAAACATTAAAAGGAACACAAAAACATTGAAAAAATTAACTTAAAAATCCATTAAAACTCTAAAATGACAAATTCTTAACACTAACCCTAACTATTCATTTAATATAAAACCAAAAAAATCAAGCTTAGCAAGTTAATTATAGTTGTAGCTTGCAATTTTGATCTTAAACTTACTAATGATGGTTTGGGACCATACCATGACGAACCCTTGTTGAATGCTAACCTTATCCAAGAAATGATTGAATTTATAATCATTGTTATGCATTTTTTCTGCTTTGTGTGCATTAATGTCAAATCATTATGACTTCTATGGTTATGTGCCATGTGGTTTGTGTCATGTTTGTGGGGCTTAGTGGCCTTGATGCATGCCCAAGAAATTATTCTAACTTTATGATTATGGACAAATATGATAAAATTATGGACAAATTTGATAGGTTATAGAGCTTTACCAACCTCTTTTTCATTTAGAGTGGCTAATAAATGATTCACTTTGAAAAATCTATAATTGTATTTAAAATGTTGAGGTAATTGGTTTAAAAATTGTGAAGGAAAAAAAATTCATAATTTAAAAAATAAAAAACTTTGAAATAAATAAATTAACATAAATTTACTTTTACAATTTTCCTTTTTAAATTATAAGATAGATTTCTGCTATTTTCGTGAATTTAATTATATACCATAAAGTTCTATGTTAACATCAACAAGTGCCTTAAAGCCCAAGTCAATTTTCCTTTTGCTAGAAAGTTATCTATAGATAGTGGGCATATTTTCGTGCCCCAAATTCAGCCATTCTTTTGTGGACATGTTTTCCACTTGGGGTTTTAGTATTAATACTTTGGGTTTATTATTTCATTAAGTTTATAATATCAATCCCTAGGTTTTATTAATCAAGGGTTAATATTCCTAGGGTATAATACTAAAATAGAAAAGGATTATAAGCCCAAGGGAATAATATTAAACCCTATGGATTATAAAACCTAGGGAATAATATTAAACCCTTGAGTTTATTAATCCCTTAGGTTTAATAGACCTTTGGTTTATAATATTATATTTATATACCTTTTTTTTAATATTTATCCCTTGGGTTTAACATTATTCGCTTCCCCGGATGCGGGTGGCGGACTGGGAAGGACGGGCGAGCCACATGCCACGCATGGGCTGCCCCGTGTTAACACCACGGCCACCAGGAGAAGGCCGTCAGCTGATAAATGAAGCCCCTGCTGTGTTAATGCATTTAATGGCGAGGAAGCATGGTAGATGGAAATGCAGAAGGAAGTTAATGTGCACCTGCATCGAGGGAATGAGGCAGCGTTTTACAGGCACAATGGATCGGGCAAGGAATTATTGTCTGAGAAGAGCTGGAAGAGGCGGAAACACAGAGGGCCTCGGCGATGGCAGTCTCTATCACCCGGAGGCTTGGATACCCGTGGCTATTGCCACTCTGGTTGCTGGTCTAGCAGACGTAGGCAATTGGCACAATTGCAACGACAGTTCTGGAAATGGTTTAATCTGATACCAAGGGGGGGATTTCAGAGTGAAGATTGGGTACCAGAGAAAGATTTGGAGAGAAATTGGTTCTGCCATCGATTCCAAACTCACCCGCAAGCATACAGAAGAAGAATCGGACTCACCATGGTCAAAATTCGAGAACGACAGTCATGCAGGAGAGGTCCAGCGAGAGGTTCCTCCTCAAGAGCCCCTGCAGCAGATGAGCATCACCACTGTTGCTGCTGTTATTGTCATAGGAGAGCCAGGGCTACCCCGCTCCCCATTAGACATTTCTTGGAGGTGGGGAGTCCTAATGAAGGAAAACCGGAGCTTCCCTCATTCGGCTCTGTGGTATTCACGCTGCAAAGCTCTGAGGACAACCCAGGGCTTAGTGCCCACATATCAGTCATGTTTACAAAAATTCCGGAAGGCAATGGGGAGGACCCCCCTCAGAGCTTGCCGGAGAAGCAACTGGAAGGCAAGGGCAAGGAAATTGACAGAGGAGAACAAGAGGCGGCGGAACAGGGCTCAGCTATGGTGCCTCCAGCGTCTGAAGGTGGAAGCATTGAAGATAAAGGCTCGCAAGACACCTTTCCTCCAGTGGGGCCACCCCCTCCAGGCGTCGACGAAGAGATATGGAGGAAGATGTGGGAGGGACGAGCAGAGGGTGATGGCTGGGCGTACGTGGTTGAAGACAAAAGCCTTGCTGAAGAGGCAGATGCCCAGCTCGCGGCCCTCCTTCCACCTTCAGCTCGTCTCCAGGATTAGCGCAGCCGCGGGTATTTTTCTCTTGTCATTTCGTTTTGCTTGCTGGCAGATGATGCTTACATCTCTGCCGTGTGTAATTTTGACTAGTCTCTGGTCTAGTCTTAATTTTAAATGGTCTAAGTTGATAGCTGATATGAGCGCCTCTGTCATGCTCACTTTTGTCTGGTCTGTGAGTCAGTCTATTTTGGTAGTAAGCCCCTGCGTGGGCAAGAATGTGTTGGGTCTACACTCTGCTGCTCCTCAGGGAGTCTGAACTTGTCTGGAACTGTTTCAAAAAGTCGATCCGGTGCTGCCCCTGTGTGGGAGCTTTTGATGTCATGGCAATGTCTGAATGGTTTTGGCGAAGCTACCCCAGCAAGGGAGCTTTTAGAACTATGGTCAAGGTTCCCAGGGTGCTACCACAGGCCCTGGAAGACATGTCTTACTGTTTGTAATTTTTACTTGTATATATAATATATGACTTAGCTAGTTTTCACGGAGAAAAAAAAAACATTATTCGCTTAAGTTTATAATCCCTTGAGTTTATATTCATTGATTTATAATTTCTAGTTATAATTACTCAGGTATATAACATCACTATTATTAATTAATATTACTATTAATATTGCTAATTGATATTACTATTATTATTAATTAATATTATGATTATAAATTAATATTAATATTACTACTATTATTATTATTTAATTAATTTATATTACATAATAATAAATAACATTTAATGATAAATAATAATTATTATTTATTGCAATACTTTTTTTTAATTATAATGATAATAATAATATTTTTATCGCAACGATTTTTTTGTATTCTTATTTTTATTTTTATTGTCATATATTTATTAATGGTAGATACAAATGAAGACTTCAATTATATCAACCACATTAATATATTAATGTGGTTGTGCTAATTTTAGTAAAATTTAAAAAATATTAGTTAAATCTAGATATTTTATGTTATCAAAAACTATAGAAATAAATTGAATTATCGAGAACATTTGTTATTAGCAAACCAAATTCAAAAATTATCTCTATATTTTTTTTTTAACATTTTCTTTAGAAAAAAATATATCTATTTAAATATTTTGCAATGAATTCAGAAAAAAAGAAGGTATTAGCTCATTCCATCGATCATTTATGTGCTTATTTGATTGTTTGTTTAGCCATAGTTATTAGTGTTTATCTCCTATGTCCATGAAAGCAATGTTGACTTAAAGGATTATATAAATATGTTGATAACATAATTTTGAATTATATTATATGATTTGAATGATTACTTTTTGAATTTATAATATAATTTTGTAATATCTTCTTTTAAACCTTAATAAATTTATAAATGAAATCCCATAATATATTAAAGTTTAAATTTATTTTATTTTCATTTTTAAAAATCTTCTTATACACATACTTAACAAATTGAAATTAAAATAATATATCTAATCTATTTATTTACATTGCTTCTTAAACGTAAAGTTTTTAAGGAATATAATATCAAAAACAATACTACTGAGTACAATTTTAGCACTAGTTAAATTTTTACAGTTCAAATGATTATGATAATTTTGGTATTATTGAATTCAGAATTATATGATTCATAATGATAGAGAAAAAATATTATAATAATTTAAAGTATTATTGAATTCAGAATTATACGATACGTAATGTTAGAGAAAATGATCTTTGGATTTTTATCGTGCACGGTTTTTGGGTTCAATCTTTCAAACTCTCCCGTGTAGTTCATGGTTTATTAACCACAGTGGAGGGTATGAAGCATTAACCCTAAAAATTTTTGGTAGCTTAATAAATCCACCCGGCGTTAAAAGCAATCCATACTATACTACGATATAAATTTCTTCTTAAACATAAACCTGTAAAAGAATATAGTATCAAAATTAATAATACTGATTATAATTTTACCACTTTGTAGAAATTTAGATTTCAAATTATTATGATAATTTTAAAACATCCACCCCTCGTTAAAAGCAAGCTACGGTACAGTATAAATTCAAAAATTTATACTCTTAAAGATTCGGTCAACGTTTTCTCGCTAAGGATGTCCATACCAAGACATTACACATTTACAATCTTCAACATTTTTCTTTTTAGTTATTCCCAAGTATTATATTTGCGAAATATCAGTTGTTCACGGTAGATTATTTTGTTAAAACTGAGGCATTACAAGGTTTTAAAACTGGTAGGAGCTATTAAGGATGATTTAAAGCTCAATATGGGTCCATAAAAATATTAATTTTGTGAAAAGGAAGATTTTAAATAAACTTTTAAGCTTTGTTATTTAAAGCTCAATGTTATTTTTTAATATTCATGGAGTTCTCTAATAATGAGGGAATAATATTTTACATTGTTTAAAATAATGGGTCTATTTGGGGTAGTTCAAGTGGGGATGGCGTGGAATGAAGTCTGATCGAACTGGAGATCTTGGGTTCGAATTTTGGGCTACCCTCCCTCTTAGTAGGGTGAATAATGGACATGTAAACACGAAAATGGGATAATCCTACCAAACTTACCAAAAAACTTAAATTGTTTAAGAGAATATGATGACCATTTTTTTCATATATTTCAATGCTCTTTGGAAAATTGTACATATGTAAGTATAATTTTTTTGAATTGAAAAATCTTGCATAAAACAATTGTGAGAGACATATACTCTTGTTCAAAATTACACTAAAAAAAAAGTAAATACCAGACCTCCCCACTTAATCATTACACCACAATATTACAAATATACATTTCATTTAAAAAAATCAAATTTCTTGTGGTGTTGCCATATCAAAAGCTCATATTCCAAGGAATTCCCCACCTTGCATCACAAGAAATTACTTTGCTTGATGTCGATTGAAAATTTTAACTCAGTGAGATTCTCTCTTTTGTCATTACTTGGAAATTGGCTACTGTTTTTTCAGGCGGAAGCCCACCTAGAATTGTCATCTTGGGTCTACTTGCCTCGTACGCACACATGATCATATGCGTACGTACACTTTCTCTCCATACAAAAACGCAAAAGAGAATATATAACATGTGAAGAGTTGAAAAACGTCAAACCTTACAGTGTCAAAAATTGCACTTCTCCTATTAGAAAAACAATGGTACATGTGTAAGTATACACGCAATAAAACGCTCAAGTTTCATGTGGTCTCACCATCACAAAAGCACATAATCCGGCGGAGTTTCCCCTCCTCGCATTACAAGAATTCACTCTGTGCTTTATGTCAATTGAAAATTCTAATTTAGTCAGATTCTCTCTTTTCTCATTACTTGGAAATATGCGTACGTACACTTTCTCTCCATACGAAAACGCAAGAGTAAATATACAACGTCTGAATAGTTGAAAAGCGTGAATCTTACCAGCTCAGTCAATGGAAGCCTACTGGCAGTAGCTTTATGTCGCTGCCTTGTTTTCCTTTTGGATGATAATCTGTGTCTTGTCTTTGTCTTTTATATACTAGTTTAGATCCCTTTGACACCAGATTTATAATAGGCCTAGAGATCAAATTCCTAGGTGCAGGTTTTCTCTTTGGAGTGTAAAACTTTACGAAAGATTTGCACCTCTAGTTATTTGATCCCTCTAGGTGCATGATAGATCTAGTGTTTGATGGATATAAGCTGGTTCTAGTTCAAGGCAACAATGTCACATTTTTCGATCATCATCATTATATATATGTTTGACATTAACTTCAAAATTCACATTATATTATCTTTGTTTGGCATGACCATATCATTCTCTTCTTTAATTTAGCTTGTGTTGCTTGCCTTGAATGATTCGTACATTTGTTTTTGGATGTTTTGAGTGGTTTGTGTATTTACATGTTTGGATTTGGATGCTAGTGTTTGTGAATGTTACAATTCTTGTGTTATATTTTTATGTGTATATGTAATTGTCTATTACTAACTAGTTGGTAATGAAGAAGAGATAATATTTTCAATACTTTCCAAGAGGATTGATACTGGAAATCTATTTCATTTAATTTTAGTTATCACAACTTCTTACAAATGATTAGTTCTTAATATTTTCCCTCTAGGTATTACTAAATATATATTGATGAATAGTTTTAAGAATTTATTCCATCAAGATTACTATTGAAATAATTTGTTTCTTTGTTAATGTTTGAATAATTTATTTCCTTCAAGAATATTTTGATGACATTTTTTTTATCTATAGTCTATTTTGCAAAGTCAAGAAATAATGTATTTTCTAATTTTTTTTTATGAGTGGCCAAATTTATAAAATCTTTACATCCAAAGAATTATTACATCTCTTTGACGAATATTTTGATTTATTTTGAATGTTTATAAATATATATTTTCCTTTTATAAATATTATGAATACATTGTTGTACACAATTATCTATTAGTAATTTTGAACATATGTAATTGTCTGTTAGTTGGCAATGAAAAAGAGAGACAATCTTGTCAAGGATTAATTTTCACTTTGCATGAGGATTTATTCTGCATATCTATTTTATTTTAATTCAAGGTATCGCAACTTTTGATGATTAATTAATTCTTAATAGTGTCCCTCTAAGTATTAATAAGTATATCTAAATATATCTCCCTCTCCCTTTCTCTTCCCCTTCTCTCCCTCTCTACCCCTTCTAACTATCATCCCCCCTTCTCTCCTCTCTCGCTCTCTCTCTATCTCTCTTATCACTCCTCTCCCTCTCTCTCCACCTTTATCTCTTCTTACCTCCCTCTCTCTCCCCTCCCTCTCTCCTTCTCTCTCTCACATCCTCTCTCTCTTACTTCCTCTCTCGCCCTTTCTCTCTGACCTCCCTCTGTCTCCCCCCCCCCCTCTCTCTCTCTTCGCCTTGCAACTCAATCTCTATCTCCCTACCTCCCTCCATCTCTCCCCCCTTCCTTCCATCTCTCCTTATTTGTCTTTCCATCTCACCCCAAAAAATACACTCTCTCTCTCTCTCCATCTCTCCATTTTCACTCGCTCTCTCTCTGTGTATTTATTTCTTCTTCACTCCCTCTCTCCCCCTCCAACTCCATCACTTTGTCCCTCCCTCTCTCTAGTCCTTCCCCTCTCTCTGTTTCTCTACTACCTCCTTCTCTCTTCACCCATCTCTCTCTCTCTCTCTCTCTCTCTCTCTCTCTCTCTCTCTCTCTCTCATCCAACCTTGTCACTATCTCCTTCCCTCTCTCCTCCTCTCCTCCCCCTCCATCTTTGTGTCTCCATCTCTCACTCTTACACTTCTCTACCTCTCTCACTCTGCTCTTTATCTCTCTCTTCATTACTCCTTTCCCCTTCATTCTATCTCCATCCCTTCCGTGTCGCTCGCTATCTCTCTCCACCTCTATCGTTGTATGTATTTGTTCTTCCCTCCATATATATTTAGAGTTAATTATATATCATGATAGATTAATATATATTATAAAATTAAAAAAAAGTATATTGTATTAAATTTAATATTGTAATAATCTAAAGTCATTAAATTTAATAATATTAATATTATAATATATTAATATTAATATTAATATTTTAATACCAATATTAGATTTAATGATTTTTTTTACATAGCATGAGAACAAAATATATAATAAAAATAGATCAAATGATTTTTCCTTTAAGGATTCATTTTACCAATATTTAATTAAATGAAGTTTTAAAAGATTTTTGAGTAGAGTTTTCGATTCTCTATGTTGAATTAAGCCTTTTTATTTTGATTTAAGAAATGGTATTGGCTTGAGTGAAGAGTAAAAATGTTTAAAATTTCAACTAATTTGGAACTTTAATGTAATAAAAAAAAAAATTAAATGTAAATTTATAATTCATTCAAATTCACGTATATGATAAAAGAGTTATTAAATACATTAGACATTTAAGATTGAAGTGAACGTTTTGGCCAACATTAACCAAAATTATTTTTATTATTTTTTGAGGACGCGACATACTTACATGGCCTTCCTCAGATGAGGAACTATCTTTTTGGGAGAAGAAACTTTTCTTAAACCATTTCCTCTTGCCTTGCTTGTTGAAATTCTTAGGAATTTTTTTCCCTTTCGTAACACCCTCATTTTTGTGAGGACATTTGGCTACAAAATGCCCAACCTCACCACAGTCAAAACATATTATTGGAAGTTTACCTTTTAATTTTCCTGTACCTATTCTCATTTTCCGTGTGAAGTAGCCAAATGCTTTATCTGAGAATTCTTCTTCATCTTCTTCCTTTTCGTCATCCTTACAATTACAAGTTTTTTCTTTCGAATTTTTCTTGTCCTTTCTAGGTGAGGTGTACCATCCTCTTCTTCAATCCTCATTTCATATACCATAATAATTCCATGAAATTCATATACGCCAAGATTGGTTAGATTCGATCTATCTTCTAAGATAGATACCTTAGGGTTAAATCTTGATTGCAAGGTTCTGAGGATATTTGGGACAACAATTGTTGTTTCAATAAGTTCTCCCAAACTATCCAATGTACTTTTTGTTTCATCAACACGCTGAAAGTATGCTGTGATATCTTCATCTTCCCTCATTTTAGGTTGCTCAAATTTTGCCTTGAAAATTTGAAGCTTTGCTTCTTTCACCTTTGAGTCACCTTCATATATATTTTAAAGATGGCCCCATACCTCTTTAACAATTTCGAAACTCAATACTTTAAGATAAATAGATTCGATAAGCCCACTGATAATAAGATCTTTAGCCTTTGCATCATATACCATATTTTTCTTACCTTGTTCATCCTAGGTCAGTGTGAAGCCTTTGTCAATGATTTCCCATATTTCCTATCCTTGCGCCAACAAATGAACCTGCATTCTTCCACACCAAACTGCATAGTTATTTCCATTGAATAAAGGAAATCTATTCTTAGTATACTCCAGGATCTCCTTCTAGTTGTTAGACTCCTATTGAAGGAACCAACCTCTGATTCTAATTGTTGGAAATACTAAGAGGGGAGGTGAATCAATATCCCTTATCAATTAGCACTTTTAAATCTTTTTAGACAATTAGTTAATCTTCAATTATTACTAATGTTTATGTAGTAATAAAAATAAATAAAAGAACATAGTAGGCACAAGAATTTTACATGGAAAACACCATCCGCATCATAAACCACTGAACTCTTTTCTAGTAAAGTCTTTAATATTCAACCCCAATTGAAATGAAAGAAACAACTTCCTACAATTCTTGAAAACAATTCTTCTCAAGCTCCCACTAGAAGGATACCCCAATGCTCTGGTTTCTTCATTAATCAACTGAATGGATGCCCTAACATGCTATCGAGCCATAACTCACCTTAGCACAACCCTACCGCCCTGAAGTTTTCACAGGCCCCAACCTGTAGGTGAATTCATACACTTGCCTAGCACATCCTTGCCACCCTATAATGACTAAAATACAACAAGATTATGGATTCCCATACTAGAGACAACAATCCACGATACAATAAGTTGTATAATGATTTTCATATACTTGACCAAATACCCAAGCACTCTATGACCTGCAACCCAACCACGACATCATCCCAATAGTGACTCCTATACCTCCCAACACTCCCTCTTCGACTCTAGGTAGAATGAAACTTTCACAAACGACTCTTTTAAAACTTTGCAATGATGAATCTTTTACAAATGATGCTTTTACAATGATGACTCTTTCATAAATGACTCTTTTACAATTTTACAATGATGAATCTTGGCCGTAACAATACTTCGCTATATTTAGATGACTATCATGTCTTCAAGGATGTCCTGCTGCAATGCTTCCTTTGAATTGATACTTCTAATCTCGAATAATTTCATGATGTTGTACTTGAATCTTATTCTACCTGCATGCAAAATTTGCCTAGCGAAACCAATCCGAAAAAAAAAAAAAAAAAACAAAAAACAAAATATCCTTGAACTTACCTCTGCCTACAAAACACATCTAAGTGCATAATAATGAATAAATACAAACTGAAATTACAATGTGTACCTGAAGTGTTCTTTTCACTGTTTTTGTTGACTTGTTGCAACAGTAGACAAAGACACCCACTCTTGGTATAGGCCTGGACTCTATGCAAAACTATATCCAAAACTGTCCTAAAGATATATACAATAAAAACTGATGACCGACCCTAGACTTGTGATGGACCAAGTTCTAAGTACAACAACAGAGACCATTCTATAAACTATGCCAAGACAAGTAACATGAACATACAACATCATATATATTCAAAAGACTTGGTGTAGCATCAAGAATATGTAGCATTATATGTGTAGTATCATCAACACGACATCTGAAAAACTAGCTGTGACAGATAGAGACATAGAGATATAACCAAGACCCTGTATATACTTACCTAGTCCTACAAAAACATATGTCAGAGATGATACTCAAAATTCAAATGTAAAAACTAATCACACAAACATTTCTATAGGAGGCTTACCTTTGACTGTTGATGTGTGGTCCTTATTAAAGTAATCCTTGAATGAATGCTTTTTCTTTGATTTTAGGAACTCGATATTGAATCTATTTTACCTATGTAATTGGAGATCCTCAGGGTCTGAAGTTTTGTCTTGTGGTAGATCTTAGAGTCCTCTTGCCAACCCCATAGGTCTGATCAACATTTGATTCTTCAAGAAGGATTTATTCCCAGTCTCCCACGATGACCTTACTATAGACTAGTTCAATAGAGCAAACTTGTACGAAGTTCCACATGTCACTGTTATGACCTTCGACCCTACAAGAAATATCCAAGAAACTAAAATATGTTCTATTTCTATCAATATTTATGAAATTTGAATCTGATGCTTAGAGAGAAAGTTGTGATGATTTTCCCAACATCACCTGTTTGACATGGAATTCGGGAGCCTGCAAAAACCCTAACATACTCATATCATATCTCCAAAAATATAGTGAAACAAGATCATAAATTCGGTCACGAAGTTCATCCTGATTTATTCTCAAATGGGTTTTAATTTCAGGCTTTCAAGTTTTGCATAATAAAAGTTATAGTGAAAATTCCACGACGAACTGTTTGAAGCCACAAAATCCCCACTATAGAAGGATACGAGGGTTACTATTTATATGAATTTCTAATGAGCTATAAGACAAGACTGTGGATTCCCAAACTAGGGACAACAATCCACGATACAATAAGATGTACAATGATTTTCTTGTACTTGACCAAATACCCAATCACTCTATGACCTGCAACCCAACCATGACATCATCCCAACTATGACTCCTATACCTCCCAACACTGCCTCTTCGACTCTAGGTAGAATGAATCTGTCACAAATGACTCTTTTAAAACTTTACAATGATGAATCTTTTACAAATGACTCTTCTACAATGATGACTCTTTTATAAACGACTCTTTTACAATTTTACAATGATGACTCTTGGCCTTAACAATACTTCACTATATCTAGATGATTGTCATGTCTTCAAGGATGTCCCACGGTAATGCTTCCTTTGATTTGATACTTCTAATCTCGAATACTTTCTTTATGTTGTACTTGAATCTTATTCTACCTACATGCAAAATTTTCCCAGTGAAGCCAATCCCAAAACAAAACAAAATATCCTTGAACTTAACTCTGCCTACAAAACACATGTAAGTGCATAATAATGAATAAATACAAATACAAATTAAAATGTATATCTGAAGTGTTATTTTCACCTTTTTTGTTGACTTGTTGCAATAGTAGAGAAAGACTCCCACTCTTAATATAGGCCTGGACTCTATGCAAAACTATATCCAAAACTATCCTAAAGATATGTACAATAAAAAATGATGACTGACCCTAAACTTGTGATGGACCAAGTTCTAAGTACAACAACAGAGACCATTCTATCAACTATGCCAAGACAAGTAACATGAACATACGACATCATATAGATTCAAAAGACTTGGTGTAGTATCAATAATATGTAGCTTCAAATGTGTAGTATCAAGAATAGGACATCCAAAAGACTAACTCTTGCAGATATAGACATAGATTTATAACCGAGACCATGTATATACTTACGTTGTCCTACAAAAACATATGTCGGAGATGATACTCAAAATTCAAATGTAGACACTAATCACACAAACCTTTCTATAGGAGACTTACCCTTGACTGTTGATGTGTGGTCCTTATTGTAGTAATCCTTGAATGCATGCATTTTCTTTTCTTTTAGTAGCTCTGCATTGAATTTGTTTTACCTATGTAATTTCAGATCTCTAAGGTCTGAAATTTGGTCTTATGGTAGACCTCAGAGTCCTCTTGCCAACCCCATACGTCTGATAAAACATTTTATTCTTCAAGAAAGAGTTATTCCCAATCTCCCACGATGACCTTATTATAGACTAGTTCAATAGAGCTAACTTGCACGAAGTTCCACGTGTCACTGTTATGACCTTTGACCCTACAAGCGATATCCAAGAAACTATAGTCTATTCTATTTCTATCAATATTTACAAAATTTGAATCCAATGCTCAGAGAGAAAGTTATGACAACTTTCCCAACATTACATGTTTGACATGGAATTCGGGAGCTTGCAAAACCCCTAACTTCCTCATATCATATCTCCAAAAATATAGTGAAAAAAGATCGTAAATTTGGTCAAGAGTTTCATCCCGATTTATTCTCAAAAGGGTTTTAATTTTAGTCTTTGAAGCTATACATAATAAAATTTATAGTGAAATTCCATGATGAACTATTTGAAGCCACAAAATCCCTACTATAGGAGGATATGAGGGTCACTATTTATATGAATGTCTAGTGTGTACAGGTTCCTCAACAAGTTAATGTTGGAGGGATTTTAGAAGAAATTTTTTTTACTATTAATTATTGAATATTCAATTACCACAACCAATTATGAGTGCCATGCCAAAATCCATAGGGTTTTATCCCACTAATTGGGGTTACTAACTTCAAACATGTATATCTCTCATACCATGAAGAATTATGTGGCGAGCCATATATCAACGGAAACATATCAACGATTAGAATCAATCCAGAAGATCCTGGACTGATAATAAAGTAAGTTTCAAGTCAAAATTCCCATGCAACATCAGGGTAACCCCTGGTGCTGCTTCGGTTGACATCAATGACAACCATTGATCAACAAAATCCTTCTTCTAGCTAGTTTGTTGATATTGTAAAAAATGTCTTTGATTGTAATTGTTCAAAATACTGACGGGGGTGAATCAATATTTACTTATATTTTTTATTAGTTAGTTAATATATTTCTTAATTATAATCACAAGTTACGTCGAAGTAGAAGAAATAAAATAAAAATAACTTATGTAAATATTTTTGAAATGAAGTGGACACTAATCCTCTAAAGTAAATTCAGGCACCAACCTTATCTATTTGAGGAAGCCAATCCTCATAGGCTCTAACTTTTACAAATACTTGAAATACACTTCATAATATTAATTAAATTTTGCAAATATAATTCCAAATTTCTACATGAATATGTGTCCAAGAACTACTCCAAAGTGTCTTCAAGGATTCTCCAAGATGGCTTCAAGTGGTTAGCCAAAACATATCTTCTAAAGGCTACTCAAAAAATCTTCTAGGGCTTCTCCAAAATCACTTCAAAATATGCTTCAAATACTCTTCAAGGACTACTCCAAAATCACTTCAAAGGCTACTCCAAATAATCTCTAAGGTCTTCTCCAAGAGCACTTCAAATACTTCTTTAAGGACCCCTTAAGGTCTATTCCAAAGAATTTATTTAAGGTCTAAATCAAATATGGTGTAAATATCCTTCAATGTATATAACATTAAGATAAAAACCAGTCACCAATCAGGCTTAAATTCTTTGCCAAAGTAGGGCTAAATTCTATATCATAGAAACCCAAAATCAATGGCAGAGGTGTATGCCAATATATGGTCGAGGCATGTCTCTCAATAGAGATGAGGTATATCTCTTAGTAGAGTCGGGTTCTATCTCTCCATAGGGCCAAGGTATGTCTCTTAATAGAGTCGAGTCAAATTATGACCTTCAACAAAGGATGAGTTATGTGCCACAAAAGGGACAAATTCTAGAAAATAGATTTTCTCCAAAAGATAGCCCAAAAGTTGATCAGAAAAATCAAGTAGGAACTCTTATTAAGAGACATACCTTGGCCCTCAAGGCTTGCTTCTTCCTTTTGTTCTTCCTCACTTTTCTCTTCACCTCCTTCTTATTTTGTTTCTCATTCCTTTATTTTATCTATTCAACCCCCTCTTCTTCCTCTGGTTCTCTTCTTCCTCTTCAGGTTCTTATTCATCTTCTTCTGCCTCCTCTTCACCACTAGAGGTATTGTCCCTATCATATTCAAGGGAATATATTTCAATCACAACCTCTATTTCCATGTCCCTAAACGTGGACTATTGAATATGGATTCTCAGCTAGCTCAAGGCATCCTCTAGTATTAGATTAATAAGTCCATGGTGTGCTAATTGCTAATGCTTTCACTCTTGGAAGTTTAGGCTCATGTCTATTATTGATTGCAGCAAGAAGTAGGGTAGACTGAGTCTTCTGTCAATGGGTATCTCCTTACAAATATCAACTCATGGAGGAGTCTAAATTGGCAGAAATATATTATAATTAGCCTCCCTTCACAAGAAATATATTTTAGAATGTGATAGCTCACCTCATTCCAAGGATAGCGAAGGCTCTCCCTTCTTATCCCATTTTTGTCCTTAATTGTCTCTTCATCCCTTAAGAAGAAGTTTTTCTTCACAAAAGTTCTTGTATCCTTATCTTCCTTTATCCATTGCATCCCTTGAGGAAGTGTAGTCATTCTGCTAATTACCTTAGGAGTAATTGTAATTGATTGTCCTCTTACCATAGTAGTAGCATTGGTTCTAGCCTGAGGGTTGAGTTCCATGGAAAATTATTGAGCTACGCCACCATCATAACCTATGAGTAATTCAAATAATCACAACCAATTATTCCTTCTAAAAATTTATACCGCAGGGGGATGGAGGTGTATCCTAGATGTCTCTATGGGTTCCCTTCTATTAAATCCTGTTGCCATGTCTCTTTTCTTGTTAGCTAACTATAGGGAGTTTGGTAAGATATCCTTATTCTTTTTAGGGTGCCTAAGAGTTTAAAAAATTGGTGGATGGCTATAATTTTCTTTCTGTATCCACAAATTTTTTAACTTCACACAATTCTCTTTAAAACCCCAAGCCCACTGCAATCTCTTAGAAAACTCATATTTTTCTGCAATCTCTTAGAAAACTCATATTTTTTTCTTTCCATAGTTATCAATTGAAAACACAGGAGATAAGGGCCACCTAACTTTCAATGTGATGCTTTGGATGAGGAGAAGTGTTGAAGAGTTGGACCCTAGGCACCCCCTTATAGAGTTCTCTGTGAATTTCCAATGCTTCCTGTAGCTCCCTGCATTTCCTGTAGTTGTTCATGTAGTTCAGTTTCCTATAGGGTGCCTAAAACATGTGTACTTCCTCGGTGGCTCTCCAGGGTGGTGCCAGGCTTCTCTAAGCTCGAAATTTATAGATGGTGCATGAGTGTTTGCAAATGTTTGCTATTTATGGTCAATTCTTTGGAGCGTTGCATTGGCTGGCAGTGTATAGGATTTCCTCTTTGGGACCATTGGCCCACCGTGGGTTATCATGCAGCCCCCCTCGTAATCAACACTCACTCTTATACAACTTAACTTCACCACATTTTCGACTCATTCTCCTTGATGTGACATTGCAACGTGGCATGCTGACTATGAGTTCACTTTTTGTTTTTGAGCTAAGGGTGGCAAAGTTAACTAGCCACCTCCATCTTATAAAATCAAACCTTTTCATACTCCTACACTTTTATCATATCATATGTAGGGAAGGATTTGGATGAGGCTCCATATCCATTCCTTCCTTTACTTGGTGGATACATGATGGAGGGTGACCCTATTGTGCTTATATTTTTGTAGGTAAGTGCTTTTCCTTGGTCCCTTTTTTGTTGATTTATTCCAGCCGATGTAGTTGTCTTGTTTGTTGTTGTGTGTAGGTGCTTCATCTCTATTGCTTCTACTAAGCCCTGGATAGGATTCATAATGCCTGCAAGGATGTTGGAGCTCTTTACTTGCATGGATGGTGAAGGAGAATGCATGGAGAAACTATTGTTGTGATAACACAGGCTACTACAGGGTTTCCTGTAGTTACTACAAGAAATCCTATAGCTGATTTTTTCATCATTGTTTTTTTTTTACACTTGAAGGACGGATGGGTGGTGATGTAGGAGTGGAAGGATGGAAGTGAAGTAGATGGAGTGATAGGTGAGTTAGGCCAATAATGGCATGTCCCTTGGACTCTCTTTTCCTTCTTTTTATTTTTAAATTTTTCATTTTTCCGAGTGGTTTTTGATGGAAAAAGAGGTTCGTATGGTCATGAGATGGTGTTGGGTGAGAGGTGTTGTGGTGTATGATCCCCATTTTCAACATAGAACATGTTTTCACAATCATTTTCCAATCGCGACTTTATTCTTATAGTGTTTCAAGACATCTTGTAGTACTATAGGATCTTCCTATAGTAACTACAACAAACCTTGTAAAAGCTAGAAACTGTCAAGTTGTGTTATATTCTTTCCACGACTAGCCCATGTAGTTAACCAGGGTGTTAGAAGGGGGACAGAGCCCCCCGCTTCATTGTGCCAATTGTGTAGTGGGGGGAGTCATAGGGGGTTTGAGGGGTGCAGGTAACCCCACTCTATGGGGTCTGGGGAAACGCACTAGAAAATTTTGTTTTTGGACCCTATGTTAGGTTGATCGAACCTACCCAAACTCAGTGGAGAGCAGAGCCTTCTCCCCATAGACCAATTTATAAGGGGTGAAGCCAGTGGTCCTCTTGCAGGTTGTATCATAGGCCCACGTGGCCTCCACTAGTCTGTCGGCCAAATCTTTTCTGCTACTTCTCATAAACATTGGTGAGAATGCCTTCCAATGCTTTGTTAATAGCCTCTACTTTTCCATTGGCCTAAGAATGATAAGAATTTGACTTCATGTTTTTTATCAGGTGTGAAGTCAATTCAGCTCCCTGATGAGTGAATAGCACTCTAGGGTACCCAAACATGTAAAATAAATTCTCCCTTAAGAACTTATCCACCTTTTATTTTGTTTCTACCTTGAGAGCCTTGGTTTCAACCGGTTTTGTCAAATAATCAATGCATACAATTATGTATATTTTCTTCCCTGATTGTGGATCAATGGGCCCAATAAAATCCATGCCCCAATTGTAAAATAGCTCAAGAGTCACTTGAGGTTGCAAAGCAATTTCATCCCTGGGAGTAGGTTTCCCCATTCTTTGGCACTTATCACGTTGATTGGTGTATCTTTTTTCATCGTGGTGGAGAGTGGGCCAGTAGTAGCTAGCTTGCAGTACCTTGAAAGATGTCCTCTTAGCTGCAAAGTGACCTCCACAAGGCCCATCGTGATAGGCCAAAACAATGTAAAATACTTCCTCCTCCCTGACACATCTCCTCAAAATTTGATCTGAGTCTAGCTTGAAGAGATTGCCCCCAATCGAAGTGAAATTGGTGCTCTTTCTTATAATTCTACTTTTTCTCTTGGAGGACATATTTGGAGGGAACTGTGAAACCACTAAGTAGTTGGGTATATTAGAAAACCATGGAGAGAGAACTAAAATAGAAAATAAATTCTCATCTGGCAGCTGATCATCAACCATTCCTTCCTCACCTGTAGGCAAAGAAAGTCTAGAAAAAAATATACAACTACATTTTCTCTACCAGGCTTATCAATGATAGTTAGATCAAAATCTTGTAATAAAATAAACCCTCTAACAATTTTGGCATTCACATCAGAATTTTTCATCAAATATTTCGTAGTAGCATGGTCAGTATGTACAAAGGTTTGGTAACAAGTGATGCATTGTCTAAATTTATTCAAGGAACGGATAATAGCCAGGGGCTCTTTTTCAGTCACAGTGTAGTTCAATTTATCCTAGGATAGATTTTTGCTAATGAAGTAAATGGCATAAGCCAACGTGTCATCTATCTCGCCTAGAGTTGCTCCTATAACTTTGTTAGAGGAATCATCATGGATGTGGAAAGGAGGAGCCCAATTTGGGGCTCAAAGTATGGGTGTAGTAGTCAACTTGTCCTTTAAGGTTTCTAGGGCCTCTTGGTAGCTTTGCAACCAATAAAATTCAGAGTCCTTGGCCAATAGTTGAAACAAAGGTGAGGCTGCATCTGACATCCCTCTACTTATAAGAATTAGGGACCCTCTTTATGATAAAAATTTTATTTGGGTCCACTTGTAGTCCTTGGGGAATATTGAGTGACCAAGAACAGTCCTTGCATTCATCAAGAAATCACACTTCCCAGGTCTAAGAGACAAGTTGATTTCAATGAACTTATATAATACTTTCCCCAAGTTAGAGAGATCCTCCAAGAAATCATAGCCATAGGGAATGAAATCATCAATATATATTTCTACAGACAATATACTAGTTCTGAAAAGATGCTCAGAAATTCCCTCTGAAAAGTGGCAAGGGAATTACATAATCCAAGAGGAAGGACCCTATAAGAAAAGGTACCCCAAGGGAAAGTGAAGGTTGTTTTATCATGGTCCTCTGGGTTGATCTGGATCTAGTTGTAACTGCTGAATCCATCTAGCAAAGAGAATAACTTCTTCCCCACAAGACCATCCAAGACTTGATCAATGAAAGGTAGAGGTTAGTGGTGTTTTTTAGTGTCTTTGTTTAACATTTTGTAGTCCACATAGATCCTCCATTTTCCATTCTTCTTTGGGACTAGAACTAGAGGACACAACCACTCACTATCTAGGATCGGGTAAACGAACCATGCATCCAAAACTTTTGCAGTTCTTCTTTAACTATGTCTTTGAGGGTTGGGTTCGTTCTCCTCTCAGGTTGGTGCACTAGCTTGTAGCCTTCCTTGATGTAAATGTGGTGAATACACACTGAAGGGTCTCTAGATATGGTTGATATGGAGATGGATGAATTAACGCTAGAGATTGGATGTATGGGGGTCTCCAGCCTTATGATGGGGTATTCCACTGAGGTTGTGGGGGAGCATATGGCTATAATGGTTAATTGTCAAGTTGGGAATGGTATTAGGGTGCATAAGACCAGGTGAAGGTGTAGGCCATGAAGGATTACTAGGAGGACACCAAGGTGGAATAGATGCATTTTGATTAGGGTTGTAATATGAATAGGATGCCCCTTGGATTCCCTGATCCAATGGTCAAGGTACTTGAGGTCTCCTTCGGTTGATATATAGAGTTGTTGATTCACACCTTCAGTTCCTTGATACGCATATTTCAAGCCAGGCAAAGAAGAGCACTTGTCTGTGGAGTAGTTTTCCTCACAGATTGATCAAACCTCTATAATATTTAACAGACATTCATTTCTAGGGTGCCTATTGTTGCATCTAGGGCAAAAGACAACTAAGGCTCTTTCTGTTTCCTCCTACTTATCTAGATGGTGTCCATTTGTAGAGCAAGGGTATGGAACATTTCACTCTTAAAGTCCTCCAACTTGTTTCCTATTTCAATTTTGATGGATGTGTTTGAGGAGGATGAGTTGGCCAAAGATTGAATAGCCCTACCCTTCTTTCTGGCTGCCTTGAAATTAATTTTGAAAACTGTCTTGATATCCCCATAAGATAATAGGTAGATGTCCCCTCCCAACAACATGTTTAGGGCTTCTATGATATCTCCCCTGACCCCTCTAAGAAGGACTAACTTGAGTGATTTAGGATTGAGGGTGCACCTAGCCATTTTTTAGCTCCTTTGCAACCTTTCCTCATAATCTTCCAAGGACTCATCATTTCCCAAGGTCATTCTAAAGATTTCCTCTTTAGTGTCCTTGGACCTACATTAATCCTTCTAATTATTGTTGAAGTCTTGTTGCATTTGAGCCCAAGTGGTGACATTTTCCCCACATAAACCCATGAATTAGTGCAAGGCTTCATCCTTAAGGGTTGATGGGAACAACTTCAAATTTTCGTCGTCGGAGGTATAGTCATAAGTTCTGCAGATGACAACAAACTCAAACAAGAAGGTATCAGGGTACTCTGACGTTAAGCCATGAAGGTGAGGAAGGGAAGAGGGGCTTATGATTTTCATCCTATCATCTCCATTAGTTTCTCTAATGGGAATTGCTCCCTCAATTCTGTCTTCAAATCCATTTTTGTTTCAAATATCATTTCCATTTTCAACCATGTTGTAGGTTTGTGGAATGGTTTCTATAGAAAAATGTGCAACAGGAAATGCAAAAATAGAACTTGCTAAAAATAGTAGTTTGGCCAATGAGGTCATTGGCCACCTTCGGTGACAGATGAAACTGCTAAAAATAGCATCTTATAAAAATATCATTTCTAGCTCCCTTCCTATTTGTAGCAGTACCTGGTCTATCTATAAGAAGTAAATTCAAATTTGGTCTTACCAGCAGTTTGGAATATTAATTAATTAATTCTCCATGAGTTAATTAGTTAAGAAAAAGAAAACTTGAAGTCTTTGTGAGAACATGCAATTATTTCTCCACTGATTGGGGAATGTGCCCTTGATTTGCTCCACTAATTGAGGAATTAAGGATGAGTTCTATATTGAGAGGATTAGTTGACTTAGTTTAACTTAGTCAAGTTCAGTTAGATTAATTTAACAAGCTGTTAAATTAATGACATATAGTTTGTTGATGCTTGCATGCATGTGACAACTATTATTTTCAGATAACTGAGTATTCTCTAATGGATAAATGATGCATGGAAGTTCAAACAGAGACCTAGTTGAGATTATATGAGGGACATTGTACTATCAGATGCTTGGATATTTCTAGTAAGTATTCCTTGCATGAGGAAGAAATCTATTTTCTTCTATGACTACGTAGTTGGGCCTGAGGTGATAGCAGGTATGATTAGGCCAACTTACAACCTATTTATTGAGGCCTAGGTAGTCCATGATTTTTCATCATCAAAGTATAGAGAGAGCAGGATAGCTTTTGAGCTGATTCTTTTTATATGTTGTTAATGATTTCCACTTGATTGATAATACAGGGATGGGGTTTTAGGCTGGTGCTTTTTCCTGGATAAATTCTTCTGTGTTATGTGTGATTGATTCCTTCTTATCAGTTATACGTGTTCATGCTTGATGTTTCTCATGGTTGATTAGCTTTCGCAAAGTTTATGGTAGATGTAGATCTAGTATTATGCTTTAGTACATTTCATATATTAGTTTGATCTGCAAGTGAAATTTCTACATGATATCAGTGAGCTAGCTGATTTGTAGAGAAAATTCTACATGGCATCGCAGCACAGGTGATCAAGAAAGAACAATATACAAGAAGGAATTCGAATTTTATTATTCGAGATATAGATCTCAAGTTCTTATCACATCTATTTCATCGATGGTGTTCTATGGTTTGATGCTTGAGTATGCCCTTGATGGAAGGATCACATGGAAGCAGTATTGGAAGATAGCGGCCTTAAGGACTTTATTGATCAAGAAGTCCCTAAGCCTACTGATGCTACTTAATTGGCAGAATGGAAGAAGTGTGTGGCTAGAGCTAGGAGAATTCTCTTGGAGGGAGTACGAGATCACATTGTCTCCAGCCTCCATGGGAAGGAGACTACATTTGCAATGTGGAAAACATTGAAAGATTTATATCAGAATAATAGTGATCAGAGGAAGTTGGCACTGAAGGAAAAACTTCAAAAGATAAAGTGTGGAAAGGATGAGATGATCTCCATGTATCTAACCAAGCTCATCACATGCAGGGATGAGCTTGCAAGTGTAGGGGTCATGACAGCTGATGATGATATGGTGAGTCTAGCACTACTTGGCCTTCCTAAGAGCTGGCATAGCTACCAGGACTCAGTTAATGGAAGGGAGAAACTGCCAGATTGGGAACGACTGTGGTCAGATTTGATGCAGGAGGAGATCAGACAGAGCGCCAGAGATAGTTCTTCATCCATGGAGGATGAGGAGAACTGTGCCTTAGCAAGTAAGGAAAAGAAGGGGAAGGAGAAGGTTTCTCTTTCCAAATATAGTTCTTCCAATGGTGGGAAGAAGGTTGACAAATCAAAAGTGCAATGCTTTCTTTGTCATGAGGTGGGCCATTATGCTGCAAATTGTCCACAGAGAAAATCCAGGAAGGGATCCGGTGAAGGATTTGAAGGTCAAGCACTTGCTTCACATTTTGAGTTGGATTTCACATTCTTCGCATGCATGGTTTCATCCATGGTGGGAAGTGGTTGGTTTCTTGACAATGGAGCTTCTTTCCACATGACCGGCGACAAGAGTTTGTTCGGTACTTTGGAGGAGAAAGATCTCCAAATACTCATAGTGATGGGTAATGATGAAAAGTATAGGGTCTCCGCTGTAGGCACTGTTACTTTTCAAAGGGATCATGGAGCTTGCCTTACCTTGACCGATGTCAAGTATGTACTAGAACTGAAGAGAAACTTGGTGTCGATCACGATGCTAGAAGACAGAGGCTATGATGTAGTCTTTAGTAAGGGAAAGGTTTTCCTTATACACATCATCACTAGACAGGTGAAGCAGATCAGTTCACGGGTCAAGAAATTGTATGCTCTTGAGGTTCAAGTTGCATACAAAGCCTTGAGCGGTGAGGCAACTGATAGAGACTTAGTGGTTGAGAGGGAGGGTATGCTACCTCTCAACATGTAGCACCATAGGAAGTCTCAGACAATTGTGGAGGAGCCACAATTGGTGCAGCAGCTTCAGGAGGTTGTGGAGCAGGCACAATAGTGTAAACTGAGTGGAGATTGAGTAAAGACATCTACTCATCCAGAGACCTCCAGTAGGGGGATACTTGAAGCCAGGTGGGCTGAGGGATCACATGCAGCCATATGTATAGGTAGGAGGTGGGGAAATATAGAGTGATCATCCCAAGGAGGAGGGGTAGGATCCTTGAGGTATCCAACCTCTTGGATGAGACCTTGCTACGGTAGCCCCGATGTGGAGTAACAGGAACTGACTGATTGGGTAGAGACAGGTGCAGATGAAGTGGCAAAGAGAGCTACAATGTAAGGCATCCCAGGACAGCAGAAAATATGAAGGCTGTAGCAATGCGAGAGGCACAAGTGTGTTGCACAGTGCAGGGTAGCACAGAGAAGGGTGCAACAGTGCGAGATGCATGGAGATGTTGCAGTAGCATAGAGGTCAGAGAGGGAGCACTTGTCCGCAACAGGTAGAGTTTCAGCATCAGAGTATGTTTCTAGCCCAACAAAGAGGTCAGTTGGGAGTGTTTTTGTTCCAAGAGTTTCAAGAACAATTGGACCAGGTAGATGTGTTGCATGTAGAACATTCGATAGGTACAAGATTGGGTTCGAGAGGAAGCATTTCTTGTTGAGAGGGAGTGTTGAAAAATGCACAACAAGAAATATAAAAATATAACTCGCTAAAAATAGCAGTTTGGCCAGTGAGGTCATTGTCCACCTTTGGTGAGAGGTGAAACTGCTAAAAATAGCATCTTCTAAAAATAGCATTTCTGGGTCCCTTCCTATTTATAGCAGTCCCTGGTCTATCTATAGGAAGTAAATTCAAATTTGGTCTTACCAGCAGTTTGCAATATTAATTAATTAATTCTCCATGAGTTAATTAGTTAAGGAAAAGCAAACTTGAAGTCTTTGTGAGAACATGCAATTATTTCTCCACTGATTGGGGAATGTGTCCTTGATTTGCTCCACTGATTCAGGAATTAAGGATGAGTTCTATATTGAGAGGATTAGTTGACTTAGTTTAACTTAGTCAAGTTTAGTTAGATTAATTTAACAAGTTGTTAAATTAATGAGATATAGTTTGTTGATGCTTGCATGCATGTGACGACTAGTATTTTCAGATAACTGAGTATTCTCTCATGGATAATTGATGCACGACAGTTCAAATAGAGACCTAGTTGAGATCAGCTCAGGGACAATGTACTATCAGATGCTTGGATATTTCTAGTAAGTATTCCTTGCATGAGGAAGGAATCTATTTTCTTCTATGACTATGTAGTTGGCCCAGAGGTGACAGCAGGTATGATTAGGCCAACTTACAACCTATATATTGAGGCCTAGGTAGTCCATGATTTTTCATCATCAGAGTACAGAGAGAGTAGGATAGCTTTTGAGCTTATTCTTTTTGTATGTTGTTGAGGATTTCCACTTGATTGATAATACAAAGATTGGGTTTTAGGCTGGTGCTTTTTCCCGAATAAATTCTTCTGTGTTATGTGTGATTGATTCCTTTTTATTAGTTATATGTTTTCATGCTTGATGTTTCTCATGGTTGATTAGCTTCTGCAAAGTTTATGGTAGATGTAGATCTATTATTATGCTTTAGTACATTGCATATATCAGTTTGATCTGCAGGTGAAATTTCTACATGATATCAGTGAGCTAGCTGATTTGTAGAGAAAATTCTACAGTTTCTTCTTCTTCTTCCCCAATAGGCTCCTTAAGGATCTCTGGTTGTTTTCCTAATGTGTCCTCTAGCTGAAAGTGACCGAAGAAGAGGGAAGGTTGGCTATTTTATGGTGTAGGGGTATTTGGAAAAAAAAATCCTTAGTTGTCTCTACTCCTATAAGGCATGAAAGAAATTTGTTTTTCTTTTTCCTTTAGGGTTTTTTTAGAACTACTTGCAGAATGGAACGAAAGAAAAAATTGAAACTATCTATTAATTGTGAAACAAAAGGAACACAAAAATTACATCTATTTACTAAGTGTCAAATAGAAAGGAAAATAGAAATTACATCTCACTAGACACCTCCCCTATAACGGTGCCAAAAAGTGATTATCCCCTGTATTGTAGCAAGGATGTTGCAACTCCTAAGGTGACCAACCTTACTTTATCAACTCGGGGTTCATACAAACTTATAGGTGACAATGTTATATGCACAACAGATGAAATAATCTACTCTTGTAACTTCTCAATTGCGGCGATAGACCACTAGGGTTTTTCAAACCAATATTCTATTCACTAGAAGGAGGCTCACTACTGACAGTGAATGTAAAGCTATCTTTAATGCAGGAGCTAAATGCTCGCCTATTAAGGAAATTAAAGTGTTGAATAGAATGTGATATGAGATGACATGAAATTACATAGCTAAGAATTAACACACATTACTTGCAAAAGGGACCTATTTTAACCTTGAATTTTATCATCTATCTATCTCCGCTAATTCGGCATGGAAATTATCCTAAAACTATTATGACTGATGTATGCATGCACTAGATAAATATTGTAGAAAAGTGTCTTTTGGTTTTCAATTTAGAAATGTAAATCCTAAGCTAATAATATGATCTTTTGTAGGAGAGGAAGGTATGTAAAATAAGGTCCAAAATGGCATTGATAGGTATGGAAGTGAAGTTGAAGGCATACCCTAGGATTTGATCATCATTTCTACCCAAAACAGTCTAAAACAAACTGCAACAGGGTTTCCTATAGTTACTAGAGGATTTCCTGTAGTTACTACATGATGTCCTAGTTTTCTACAAGAAACTTTGTTGAAGGTTGTAGGAAGGTAGGTAAGGTGAGAGGAAGCGCTGATAAAATGTATGATGGTATAATAAACTACGGGGAAGGTGAAAACTACCCAAGGATCAACCCAACTCTTCAAGATGGTTGAATTTTCTCAACATGGTTGTCCACAGTGGCTACAAAATAGAAATATGAATTAGTGGTTGGTAGGATTAGGGGAGAGGTGTAGAAGTCTTAGATGAGGCTTGTGGAATTATTTCCTCCCTAAAGGTCAGCAACTCCCTCAACAACACATATTCTTTTCTTCATTCATGCACAACATTATGTAAATGTGGAAAAGATGAGTTGAATTTGAGAAACTAATTTATTGATTTATAATGTCTTAAATATATGGAATGGAATGATTTCTAATCTACAACTAACTAAAGAAACCAAAATGACAATTGGAGGTGATTCCAATAAATCATAGACAATGATCTGCTCAACAACAAATCCTAAGGTATGCAATGACCAAAAGATAAATCTGTTTTTGGTGTTGTGAGATTGGGGCCTTCAAACCATGATCCCATGAGGGAGATGAGTAAGAGGCCACTTTCACAAGATTTTCTGAAGTATTTTCTTTCACTACTGTAACATTGATCAACTTCTCCAACTAATGTAATTAAAACTAACCAATCATTTAAAGACTTGTAAATTAAACAAAGTAGAGATAACTTCAACAACTAATATATGATTCTAATCTAAGAATTATGTACAAAAATAGGAACCTATACTGCTAGGGTTGGGCCCTAACCCAAGAGATTCAGCCCTTTGAGTCAAATCAATATTGGATAAAAGAAACCCTTTTCATTATCATCAAAATGTCAAAAATAACATGAGAATAACGGTCACAATATCTCAGGTTGAAATTGCCTCTTATCTACAATAAAAAATCAAATCCTAATGAGGCCCTAGGCATTCTTATTTGTACAACTGAAGCTACCAATACATTCCTAAAAATTAGGGAGTCTTGGCTCTCAAACTCGAGATTTACATGTCTTCAACTATCACTGGCTTGGCTTCCAATGAACTATATTGTCTTGGCTGCTTGTAAGTCCGAGTTGATGAGATCTGGTGGAGAAATCTTCGAGTGATTGAGGAGTTAAGGAGGGAGACCAAATCTACTAAAAACCCTCTTGCTTGTCTAGTTTGAGTTCCTGCACTTAAATTAGCTCAAAATTTCTCCAAACCCTACAAATAACGCACATTAGGCCACATGACATAACATCTCACCCTTACCCTTCTCACTAAGAAAAATATAATAAAATATGTAAATAAATGTGAGAAAAGTTGATTTTAATAAGCTTGAGAGTGGCACCAAGGCCCATATAATTTACCTATTGATGAGTGTTGGAGAGGTAAATCCCCTCTACGGGTAGAGGCGATCCCTACTAGCCCAGCAGGGGTCTAGCAACAATCACACAATGCTGCTACGCATGTTCCTAATTACAATTAAACAAGAGGTAAGAAGCACCTACTTGGATTCCTGCGCTGTCGTTTGACGAAGAGATGTTGCCTTCGCTCCTCCGCTTCGGCTGGTCACAATCCTCCGCGATCTTCGCGAATAGATACCTGCACACACGAAGAGGAAACAAACACAAGCGTGAAATCTAGTAAAAGTAACCATACATCAGTCAGAAAAGATGTAATTCACATTTAACCATTGCATAGACAAATGAGAATGGAACAATAATAGCAGTCATCTATTATTAATCAGAATAGAGAAGAGTACAACCAAATGTTCTGACGTCGGTAACCTTCTCAGGAGGGGCCAGTCAGCATGTATCTCAAGCATTCACCTTTGAGGATGATTCTCCCAAGACAAACAACTCTCTCTCTCACACAAATAGCACAAAACAACCTTCCCTAAGCAATCAATCACTTCCACACCTAGCACACCACACCTGTAGCAGCAATCTGAGCACTACAAGCTCTGTACCATCCAAGCTATTCCAAGCTAAGTCTAACTAGCTGCTCATGGTAATGGTGGAAGTTTATATAGGAGAAGGAGTCTCCTAAAAAGGTGGAAGGATGAGCTTATCTTTGAGAGAAACGGTTGCAAAGGGTCGAACAGTCATGCCATAGAAGGGAGTCGACATTCACAAAGCTAACAACCAAGCCTGGAGTTATCTGGAAGGCTGGTTGTTTGAACAAATTCGCCCAAACCGGATCAGCGCGGATAATGAGGAAACTGACGCGATGTCGCCGCGTCTACATAACTGGGACAGTCATGTCTGCGCGGAAGCACACGGGAAAAGCGCGCTGGCGACCAGCGCGGAAAAGTGGTGTCCTTCCGAGCTGTCAGCGCATTGAATACACTATGGAGCGCCAGTAATCGCGGATATTTTTCAAACAGACGCGCTGAGGCATAAAACTTTAGAAAAATGGGTTTCTGGGCTAGTTCAGAAGACATGAAGCTTAGTGATTGACACAGCAGGGTGACTGACAGGAAGGCAGTGACAAATTACTGTGTAACAATGAGCCTCATCAAATACTTTGGTTCTATTATTCGCTTGGGTCTATAATATCAATCCCTTGGGTTTATTAATATAAGGGTTCATATTCCTAGGGTTTATTAATATTCCTTTAGGTTTAATATTTTTTCATTAGGTTTATAATCTCTTGGGTTTTTAGAATTAATACCTTGGGTTTATCATTCCATTGGGTTTATAATATCATCGCCAATCATGGTCAATCATAGCCGACAAAGGTCATCCATGTTTTGTAAAATTAATCATTGTCAATAATGCTCCAATATCGTATTGTGACAAAGATTGCCTCAATATGAAAATCACCCATGGTCAATCATGCTCTAATGTCACGTTGTGACATTGATTTTCCCAATATGAAAATCGACCATGGTCAACCATTTTTATTTTAGGTTTTATAATATTTATCTTGGGGTTTATATACCTTGGATTAGTCAACCATGGTTAAACATGGTCAACCATGGTCAAACGTGACATGGTGACAAAGATTGTCCCAGTATGAAAATCTACCATGGTCAACCATTGTCAACCATGGTCTCACATCGCATTTTGACAAAGATTGTCTCAATATGAAAATCAACCATGGAAAACCATGTTTATTTAAGGGTTTATATCATTTATCTTGGGTTTTACATACCTTGGGTTTATGTTATTCCCTCGGGTTTAATATTATTCAATTGGATTTCTAATCCCTTGGGTTTCTAGTATTAATAACTTAGGTTTATTAACCCTTTGAGTTTATCATTTTAATCATGGTCAACCATGGCAACCGTCACATTGTGGCAAAGATTGTCTCAATATGAAAATAAATCATGGTCAATCATGGTCAATCACAGTCAATATGAAAATAACCCATGTTCAATCACGGTTATACATGGTCATCCATGGTCCAACATCACATTGTGACAAAGACTGTCCCGATATGAAAATCTACCATGGTCAACCATTATCAACCATGTTTATTTAAGGGTTTATAACATTTATCTTTGGATTTATATACATTGGGTTTATGTTATTCTCTTAGGTTAAATATTATTCCCTTGGTTTTATAATCCCTTGGGTTTTTAGTATTGATCCCTTGATCTTATGATACCAGTCATGGTCAACCATGATCAATCATGGTCAACCATGTCCAATCATGGTCAACCATGGTTAACCATTTTTTATAAAATCAATCATGGCCCAACGTCACATTGTGACAACAAATGTCTCAATATGAAAAGCAACCAATGTCAAGCAAGGGTCAACCATGTTTATTTTAGGCTTTACAATATTTATCTTAGGGTTTATATACCTTAGGTTTATAATGTTAATCCCTTGGGTTTAATATTATTCCCTTGGGTCCATAATACCTTGGGGTTTTAGTATTAACCCCTTGGGTTTATTATTCCCTTTGGTTTATAATATCAATCCCTTGGATTTATTAATCTAAGGATTCAACCACGTTCGACCATGGTACAATGTCACATTGAGACAAACATTGTCTCATGATCTAAGAGGATTGATGTAGAAGAGTCCTAGAGGATTGATCCGGGTGGATCATCAAAAAGTACTAGTGGCATGGTAGAAAATTTAAAGTGGCAGAATTTGGATAAAATTAACATCGGATCGAAGTGTTGGTCATTCTGATTTCAAAGGTGCAAACATCAGTCAAATCTGAGTTCATATGAAAAGGTTAGAACAAGTCAAAGATAAAGTTTGACTTGTCCAGGTGGTAGGAGGGGAGGACATGGAAAAGGCTTCAGTGAATGGGGAAGAACCAAGTGGCAGAATGCCATTGGGTCTTGTATATCACATATCGTGGGAAAACTCAGGTCACAAGTTAAGGAATCAACCCCCAATGTCAGTGATTTGTGATTGTGATATCACATATCACATATCGGAGGTGGATAAGTGTTATGAATCGGCCCCTAGCAGAGCCTAGTTGTGATTTGATATATCTCATATCACAATCGCAAAAGGGGCTAGTGTTTTCGAAGCAGCCATGCCAATAATCTTGGTTGCAATTGCGATAGGGTTCCACATGTGATATGTTATACACTATATCTCATAGCACAGAGGATCTATTGTTGTCATGGTGTATGGGCTTTGATATCTGTCGAGGAAAGTACCAATTGCAATTTGCAATGGGGAATGTTGGATGCAATGTATTATACATTATGATTTATAACCAAGGTGGGTCCACTGTATTGCAGAGTGCTAGATTGTTTAGGCTTGGGAATGTCTGCCGATGGTTGGAGACACCGATAGTAAAAACCATTGGTTTCCATTCACAGTTGAAGAAGTTTCATGCCATGTTTGTAAGGGGTTTCACCATAATTGTAAAGTTTTTTCCATGTATCATTTTGGCTCAATTCCACTTGCTTAACTTGGTTTATTGTGTCAAAATTGTCCAATTATTGTGGGATTACTACCATGTTTATAAAAGATCCTTTTGTGTCAGAAGAAGGTAGGGAGAACTGGCTGATTAATTCAAAATCTATTTTGCAGAAGATGCTAACCCTTATAGCATGCTGGGACCTCACCTGAGCAACAGGGAGGTTTCGAGAAGGTGCAGAAGGCCCGATTATCAAAACTGGGTGTTTCGATAGGCCTTTTTGCATGATTTTTCACCAAGAAGTCAATGGCACTATCTGTTTCTAGAGCTAGGCTCTCCATTCACCAACTATCTTCCAGATTGGAGGTATAAGGATGCTTATATAAAAATCTTCTTGTACTTCTCTCTTTCCATGCCATTTAATGAATGAAGGCCTCCCCACTATTGAGAAGGGCTCAAAGATGTAGTCCAAGTTTGATGAACTCCATAATCAAATCTTTCTGTCTTGATCTCAGGTGTGATTATGTCTCTTTTATCTTCATTTTATATGATTATGTTCCATGGTCTTTAGTGCTCTATTTCATGTAAATTTGATGCATCTATAAGTAAAAAGGTCCTGGATCAAGTGGTATCAGAGCAGGGCTTAGTTGATGTGAATTGCATGAGTACACTAACAAGAGATCAGCCCCAAAGGACGTGCATCTCAAAGAGGAGACATGGTGGATGTTGAAGCTTGTCGGGAAGAGAAGAGGTCTTATGGCTTGTAAGAATTACAAGCGTGAATGACCAAGTGTGAAACCATGGAGAATGATAAATAAATGCACAACACCTTCCTGCAAATGTCCGAAATGGTGAAAGTAATGTATGAATCATATGAGAAGTGAAGAGAAGAGGAGACAGAAAGATTAGAGAGCGATGCATCATCCACATCTTCTGGTGCTTATGCATTTTATTCCTTGCCTTCCTCTCATGAGGAGATGAACCATAGGTATCAAGAAGAGAACACTGAATTAAGAAGGCTACTACGAGAAGAGAAATAGGAGAGGCAACAATTGAAGCTTCAATTGTGAACCACAGATGAGGCCCTGGAAGAGTTGAACGACAGCGACCAGAGTCTTTGAGAAGAGCTTGCTAGGTTAAGGAGGTTTCTACAGGACGAGGAAGAAGAGAAATAGAGACTGGTCCACTAGCTACAAGATAAGAACGAGGCCTTGGAAAAGCTGCAGTGTGATCCCTATGAGGTAAAAAGTAATTCTTCGACCTCATGTATGTTTCCTAATGATGGTTTCGTTGTTTTTGAAAATCATACCACAAGAATCGGCTCCAAACTGTTATGAAGAATGGGGTATGAGGGGAAGGGCATCACATTAATGGCAAAGTTATCATAAACCCCGTCAAAGTAGAGGAATTACCCTTCCAAACAGGACTTGGGTATGTTAGGAGGGAAGTTGAGGAATGCGCCAAAATAGCGAGTGAACCACCAAATACAAATGATGAGAATCCCTCATCAGTTATTTCGAAATTGACAGTGGAGGTAACAAATGTTGATTTCCCTTGAGTTTCGTCTTCACATAGTATAAATTAAGTTGGAAATGTGGAGATACCAATTACAGGGACAAACATGAGACTCCTTACTGATATGAGGTACAAGGAAGAAGAAGGAATTGGTGTTAAAATCCAAGGCATAACTTAGCCATTGGAGGTTAAGCACAAACCTCGATTTACAAGGTTGGGGTGCATTGAGGGACAGTGCTCAAAGATGTCAGAAGCTTCCATGACATTGTTGAAACTGCTGAGGAAAGAGGATGATGGGAACACATCACCATCAACCTATGGCAGTATGCATTGCTGAGAAAGAGATGAGGCAAGATATTGTTCCCATGATCATACTAGAGACCAGAAAGAAAGGTATAACAAGTCCCAGTATTGTAATGTTCATTTTTATTACAGTAATATTATTAATAATGAACGAAAACCATGGCATAAAAGAACTTGCAGTTTTTGTGGATTGCATAACCATATGTTTGTTGAGTACCGGAAAAGAATAGAAGCATGAAAAAGGATGAGGCATGAAAGACCCTCTCAACAGAAGACAAAGAATAAGGTAAAGCAGATCTGGAGGAAGAAAGCTTATTGTAGTCATTGCAACAAAGGTGGTCATCAAAGAGACACATGTTGTAGGCTCTATATAGAGCAACGTCACAAGGACAAAGCATCTGTGCATGAACCATTTGAAACAATTATTTGATGAAAAAGTGTGCCATAAGGAGGTGAATCATTCACTTTGATGAGTGAGAGATGATTCTTCTAGGTGTGGTACAATTTCATGGCCTTATTTTTGCAAATCATGTGTTGCATTTTAAACTGTAAAAGTGATGATGTGTTTTCCATCGCTTGTTGTAGCAACAATGATATTTGGCCCTATTTTGTGTTGCATTTTAAACTGTGAAAGCAGTGATGTGTTTCCATCACTTATTGAAGCAACAATAGTGTTTGGCCTTATTTTTGTAAATCATGTGTTGCAATGATGATGTGTTTTCCATTGCTTGGTGAAGAAACAATGACTTTTGGCCTTTTATTGATAGTTAGAGTATTGTTTCCACTTTTATGTGAACTTGACCACAACGTATGTGTTATAAACTCGTGGAAAGTATGGGGTGCTTGGCTACTTTTTTTTTTGTCACGTAGTAAAACATGTAATTTTCAAGATATTGTACTACAAGTTTGCAGGGGATGTAGTTTTCAGCTCATTGCTTATGGCTTCGAAGGTCAAAGGTGAAGGAGAAGGAAGGATGACCTGCTAGGACACTTGTAGTGTAGACAAGGTATAGAGTAGTTGCAGATTATTTAATGCTTTTGGAGGACCACAAGCTTCTCTTAGAGGGGAGGATTGATCCAGGAGGATGCTGGAGTATTGATGCAGGACAATCCTGGAGGATTGATCTAGGTGGATCTTCAGAAAGTACTAGTGGCATGGTAGAAAGGCTAAAAACTCAAAGTGGCAGACTTTGGATAAACTTAACATTCGATCAAAGTGCTCGTCATCTTGATTCCATCGGTGAGAATGAAACTAAAATCCTAGTTCATATGAAGAAGTTAGAACAAGTCAAAGTTCAAGTTTAAATTTTCCAGGTGGCAGGAGGAGATGACATGGCAAAATTTTTAGTGAATAGGCATGCCAGGATGCCATTGGGTCCCACATATATCATATCACATATCGCGGGAAAACAATGGTCGAGGGTTAAGGAATCAGCCCCCATCATTATCGATTTGCAATTGTGATATTGCATATTGCATATTGGAGGTGCACTATTGTTATGAATCGACCCTTAACATTTCCAATTTGCAATATTGATATTACCTATCGCATATCGGAGGTGGAAAATTGTTGTGAATCGGCCCCCAATAGAGCCTAATTGTGATGCGATATATCGCATATTGCAATCGCAAAAAGGGCTAGTGTTTTTGAAGCAATCGTGGTAGTAATCTAGGTTGCAATTACGATAGGGTTCCAAATGTGATATTATACACTATATTTCATAGAGTGGTAAGTTTTATTTTATCACAGTGTATGGACTCGAATATCCATCGAGGGAAGTGCCTATTGAAATTTGTGATGGGGAGTGTCGGATGCGATGTACAATACATTGTGATTTATAACCATAGTGGGTATGTTGTATCGTAGAGTGCCAAATTGCTTGGGTTTGGGACTATCCGTCGATGGTGGGAAATACTGATAGTAAAAACCATCGGTTTCAATGTGTAGTTGAAGAAGTTTCATGCCATGTTTGTAAGGGCTTTCACCATAGTTGTCAGGTTATTTCCATGTATCGATTCGGCCTCATCCTGCGTGTTTAACTTGGTTTATTGTGTTAAAACTACCTAAGTATTGTGGGATTGTCGCGATGCTTATAAAGTACCCTTTTATGTCTAAAGAAGACAGGGAGTACTAGCCGATTAATTCATAATCTACTGTGCAGTAGACCCTGACCCTCGCAGTAGGCTGAGACCTCACTTGAGTAGCACGAAGATTCCAAGAAGGTGAAGAAGGCTTGATTATCCAAATTGGGTGTTTGGATAGGTGTTTTTGCATGATTTTTCGCTAGGAAGTCAGTGGTAGTATCTGTTGCTAGAGTTGTGCTCTCCATTTTCCAACTATCTTCCAGATTGGAGGTATAAGGATCTTTACAAAGAAATCTTCTTGTACTTCTCTCTTTCCATGCCATTTAATGAATGAAGGCCTCCCCACTATTGAGTAGGGCCTGGATATGTAGTCCATACATGATGAACTCTGTAATAAAATATCTATGTCTTGATCTCATGTCGGATTATGTCTCTTTTATATTCATTTTATATGCTTATGTTCCATGATTTTTAAGTGCTTTGTTTCATGTAATTCTGATACATCTATAATTAAAAAAGTCCTGGATCATCTCAATATAAAAATCAACGATCGTCAACCAAGTTTATTTAAGGCTTTATAATTTTTGTTTTAGGATTTGTATACCTTGGTTTTACATTATTCCCTTGGGTTTAATATTATTCTCTTTGGTTTATAATATCAATCATTGCCAACCATGATCAGTCCTAATCAATCATGGTCAACCATGGTCAATCATGGTCAAACATGATCAACCATGGACAACCATTCTTTATAAAATCAATCATGGTCAACCATGTAAAATCATGGCCAACAATGATCCAATGTTGTATTGTGACAAAGATTGTCTCAATATGAAAATCAACCTTGGTCAACCATGGTCCAATGTTGCATTGTGAGAAAGAATGTATCGATACGAAAATCAATCTTTGTGAATCATGGTCAAACGTCGCATTGTGACAATGATTGTCTCAATATGAAAATCAATCATCACCAACTATGGTCAACATTGTTTATTTTAGGGTTTAATATTATTCCATTTGGTTTATTATTATTCCCTTGGGTTTATTAATATAAGGGTTCATATTCCTAGGGTTTAATATTGTTGCCTTGGGTTTATTAATCTAAGGGTTCATATTCCTTGGGTTTAATATTTTTTCCTTAGGTTTTTATTATTAATCTCTTGGGTTTATAATATCAATCGTGGTCAACCATGATCAATCTTGGACAACCATGGTCAACCATCGTCAATCATGGCCAACCATGTTTAACCATGTTTTATAAAATCAATTAAGGCACAACATCACATTGTGACAATGATTGTCTCAATATGGAAATAAACCAATGTAAACCATGGTCAACCATGTTTATTTTAGGGTTTAAAATCTTTATCTTTAAGTTTATATATCTTGGGTTTATAATATTAATCCCTTAGGTTTAATATTATTCCCTTAAGTTCATAATCCCTTGGGGTTTTAATATTAATATCTTTGGTTTATTATTTCCTTGGGTTTATAATATCAATACATTGGGTTTATTAATCTAATGGTTGACCATGGTACAACGTCACATTATGACAAATATTGTCTCAACATGAAAATCAACCATGGCAACCCATCTTTATTTAATGGTTTATAATTTTTATATTAGGGTTTATATACCTTGTGTTTATGTTATTCCCTTGGGTTTAATATTATTCACCTAGGTTTATAATATTAATCATGACAAACCATGTTCAACCACGGTCAAACATGCTCAACCATGGTCAACCACTTTTTATAAAATCATTCATGGTAAACCATGGTCAATCATGGCCAACCATGGTCCAACTTCTCATTGTGACAAAGATTGTCTCAATATAAAAAAGAACCTTGCTAAACCATGGTCCAATGTTGCATTGTGATAAATAATGTGTTGATATGAAAATAAATCTTGGTCGACCATGGACAACCATGGACCAATGTCACATTGTGACAATGATTGTCTCAATATGAAAATCACACATCCTCAACTATGGTCAACATGATTTATTTTAGGGTTTATAATATGTATTCCCTCTGGTTCATCATCCCTTGGGGTCTTAGCATAAATCCTTTGGGTTAATTATTCCCTTGAGTCTATAATATGAATCCCTTGGGTTTATTAATATAAGGGTTAATATTCTTATGATTTAATATTATTCCTTAAATTAGGTTTTATATTTGTTCCATGGGTTTATAATCGCTTGGGTTTTTAGTATTAATCCTTTTACTTCATTATTCCATTGGTTTTATAATATCATGGTCAACATTGGTCAACCATGTTTTGTAAAATCAATCGTGGTCAACTATGCTCCAATGTCGCATTGTGACAAAGATTGTCTCAATATGAAAATCAACCATTGTCAATCATGCTGCAACTTCATGTTGTGAAAATGATTGTATTGATACTAAAATCAATCATGGTCAACCATGGTCCTATCTTGCATTGTGACATTGATTGTCTCAACAGGAAAATCAACCATCGTCAACCATGTTTATTTTATAGTTTATAATATGTATCTTAGGGTTTATATACCTTTGGTTGGTCAATCATGGTCAATATGAAAATCAACCATGGCCAATCATGGTTAAACATGGTCAACCATGGTCCAATGCCACATTGTGACAAATATTGTCTCAATATGAAAATCCACCATGGTGAACCATTGTGAAGCATGCTCAACCATGGTCTCACGTCGCATTTTGATAATTATTTTATCAATATGAACACCAATCATGACCAAAGATGTTTATTTAAGTGTTTCTATAATTTATCTTGCGCTTTACATACCTTGGATTTATGGTTTTCCCTAGGGCTTAATATCATTCACTTGGGTTTATAAACCCTTAAGTTTTTAGTATTAATCCCTTAAGGTTTATTAATCCTTTGAGTTTATATATTTCAATCACAGTCAAGCATGGTCAACCATGGTAAATCATGGTCAAGCATCGTTAACCATTTTTTATAAAATCAATCATGTCCCAACATCGTATTGTGAAAAGGATTGTCTCAATATGAAAACTAACCAAGGTCAACCATCTTTATTTTAGTGATTACAATATTTATATTAGGGTTTCTATACCTTGGATTTATAATATTAATTACTTATAATCATTTGGGGTTAATATTATTCCCTTGGGTTTCTAGTATTAATCTTCTGGGTTTATTATATCCTTGGGTTTATAATATAAACCTATTGGGTTTATTAATCTGAAATTTTGACCATGGTTGACCATGATATAATGTCGTATTACGACAAAGATTTTCTCAATATAAAAGTCAACCATGGTCAACCATGTTCATTTAAGGGTTTATAAATTTTATCTTAGGGTTTATATACATTGGGTATATATTATTCCCTTAGGTTTAATATCCCTTGAGCTTATAATCCTTTGGGTTTTTAGTATTAATTCGTGGGTTTATATTATCAATCATGGCCAACCATGGTCAACTATAATGACCAATCATGGTCAACCATTGTCAACCATGTTTTATAAAATCAATCATGGTGAACCAAGGTCAACCATGGGCAACCATGGTCTAATGTCGTGTTGTGACAAAGATTGTCTCAATATGAAAATCAACCTTCGTCAACCATGGTCCAATATCCCATTGTGATAAAAAATGTGTCGATATAAAAATCAATCTTGTTCAACAATCTACAACCATGGTCCAACGTCGCATTTTGATAATGATTAGCTCAATATGAAAATCAACCATGGTCAACTATTTTCAACATTGTTTATTTTATGGTTTACAATATTTATCTAACGGTTTATATACTTTGGGTTTATATTATTAATCCCCTGAGTTTAATATTATTCCCTTAGGTTCATAATCTCTTGGGGTTTTAGTTTTAATCATTTGGGTATATTATTCCCTTGGGTCTATAATATGAACCCCTTCGGTTTATTAATCTAATGGGATCACATTCTCAGGGTTTATAATTCCCTTTGGTTTATTAATGTAAGGTTTAATAGTATTCCTTTGGGTTTAATAGTATTTCTTTGGGTTTATAACCACTTGGGTTTTAAGTATAAATCCCTTGGTTTTATTATTCCCTTGGGTTTATAATATCATGGTCAATCTTGGTCAATCATGGTCAACAAAAGCTAATCATGTTTTGTAAAATCATTCATGTCCAATCATGGTCAACCATGGTCCAACATCGCATTGTGAGAAATATTTTCTCAATATGGAAATCAACCATGGTCATCCCTGCTCCATTGTTGCATTGTGACAGAGATTGTCTTGATATGAAAATTAATCTTAGTCAACCATGGTCCAACGTCACATTGTGACATTGCAACATTGATATCAAAATCGACCATGGTCAATGATGTTTATTTTAAGGTTTATAATATTTATCTTACGGTTTATATACCTTTGGTTTATAGTATTAATTCCTTTGGCTTAATAATATTATGTTGGGTTCATAGTCCCTTGGGGTTTTAGTATTAATACTTTGGGTTTATTATTCTATTAGGTTTATAATATCAAACCCTAGGTTTTATTAATCAAGGGTAAATATTCCTAGGGTATAATACTAAAATAGAAAGGGATTATAAAGCTAAGGGAATAATATTAAACCCTAGGGATTAATATTACAGACCCAATATATATAAAACCCATTGAATAATATTAAACCCTATGGATTATAAACCCTAGGGAATAATATTAAACCCTTGAGTTTATTAATCCCATAGGTTTAATAGACCTTTGGTTTATGATATTATATTTATATACCTTGTTTTTATAATATTTATCCCTTGGGTTTAACATTATTCGCTTAAGTTTATAATCCCTTGAGTTTATATTCATTGATTTATAATCTCTAATTATAATTACTTAGGTTTATAACATCACTATTATTAATTAATATTACTATTAATATTACTAATTAATATTATTATTACTATTATTATTAATTAATATTATGATTATAAATTAATATTAATATTACTGCTATTATTATTAAATAATTGATTTATATTACATAATAATAAATAAAATTTAATATTAAATAATAATTATCATTTATTATAATATTTTTTTAATTATAATGATAATAATAATATTTTTATTGCAATAATTTTTTTGTTTTATTATTTCTATTTTATTGCTATATATTTATCAATGGTAGATACAAATGAAGACTTCAATTATATCAATCACATCAATATATTAATGTGGTTGTGCTAGTTTTAATGAAATCTAAAAAAGTATTAATTAAATCTAGATATTTTATGTTATCAAAAACGATAGAAAGAAATTGAATTATCGAGAACATCTATTATTAACAAACCTAATTCAAAAATTATCTCTATATTTTTTTAACATTTCAAAAAAATATATCTATTTAAATATTTTTCAATGGAATTCAGGAAAAAAGAAGGTATTAGCTCATTCCATCGATCATTTATGTGCTTATTTGATTGTTTGTTTAGCCATAGTTATTAGTGTTTATCTCCTATGTCCATGAAAGCAATGTTGACTTACAGGATTATATAAATATGTTGATAACATAATTTTGAATTATATTATATGATTTGAATGATTACTTTTGGAATTTATGATATAATTATGTAAGATCTTCTTTTAAATCTTAATAAATTTATAAATGAAATCGTGGCATATGTTAAAGTTTAAATTTATTTTATTTTCAATTTTTTAAATCTTCTTATACATATACCTAACAAATTGAAATTAAAATAATATATCAATCTATTTATTTACATTGCTTCTTAAACGTAAAGTTTTAAAGGAATATAATACCAAAATTAATACTACTGAGTACAATTTTAGCACTTGTTAGATTTTTACCGTTCAAATGATTATGATAATTTTGGTATTATTGAATTCAGAATTATATGATTCACAATGATAGAGAAAAAATATTATAATAATTTAAAGTATTATTGAATTCAGAATTATATGATACGTAATGATAGTGAAAATGATCTTTGGATTTTTATCATGCACGGCTTTTGGGTTCAACCTTTCAAACTCTCCAATGTCGTTCATGGTTAATTAACCACAATGGAGGGTATAAAACATTAACCCTAAGATTTTCCGTAGTTTAATAAATCTACCCGGCGTTAAAAGCAATCTATACTATATTACGATATAAATTTCTTCTTAAACATAAACCTGTAAAAGAATATAGCATCAAAATTAATAATACTGATTATAATTTTACTACTTGGTAGAAATTTAGATTTCAAATTATTATGATAATTTTAATACATCCACCCCGCGTTAAAAGCAAGCTACGGTACAGTATAAATTCAAAAATTTATACTCTTAAAGATTCGGTCAACGTTTTCTCGCTAAGGATGTTCATACCAAGAACATTACACATTTACAATCTTCAACATTTTTCATTTTAGTTATTCCCAAGTATTATATTTGCGAAATATCAGTTGTTCACGGTAGATTATTTTGTTAAAACTGAGGCATTACAAGGTTTTAAAACTGGTAAGAGCTATTAAGGATGATTTGAAGCTCAATATGGGTCCATGAAAATATTGATTTTGTGAAAAGGAAGATTTTAAATAAACTTTTAAGCTTTGTTATTTAAAACTAAATGTGTTTTTTTAATATTTATGGAGTTCTTTAATAATGATGGGAATAATGTTTTCTATTGTTTAAAAGGATGGGTCTATTTGGGGTAGTTTAAGTGGTCATGGAGTGGAATGGTGTTACCGAACCGGAGATCTTGTGTTCAAATTTTGGGCTACCCTCCTTCCTAGTAGGTTGAATAATGGACATATAAACATGAAAATGGGAGAGTCCTATCAAACTTACAAAAAAAATTGTTTAAAAAGATATGATAACCATTTTCTTCTTATACTTGCAATGCTCTTTGGAAAATTGTACCTGTGTAACAAAAACTATAAAAACCAAACCTCCCTAGTTAATCATTGGACCACAATCTTACAACTACATGTGTAAATATACATTTAAAAAAAAAATTCATGTGGTGTTGCCATATCAGAAACTCATATTACAAGGAATTCACACCTTGCGTTAGAAGCAATTACTTTGCTTTATGTCGATTGAAAATTTTATTGATTGAGATTCTCTTTTGTCATTACTTGGAAATTGTCCTCTTGGGTCTACTTGCCTCGTACGCACACATGATCATATGCGTACGTACACTTTCTCTCCATACAAAAAAACGCAAAAGAGAATATATAACAGGTGAAGAGTTGAAAAGCGTCAAACCTTACAGCGTCAATAATTGCACTTCTCCTATTAGAAAAACAATTGTACATGTGTAAGTATACACGCAATAAAACGCTCAAGTTTCATGTGATCTCACCATCACAAAAGCACTCACTCTGTGCTTTATGTCAATTGAAAATTCTAATTTAGTTAGATTCTTTCTTTTCTCATTACTTCGAAATTTGCTACTCATCGTGTCTCTACATGCCTTCATATGCGTACGAACACTTTCTCTCCATACGAAAACGCAAGAGTAAATATACAACGTCTGAATAGTTGAAAAGCGTGAAATCTTACCAGCTCAGTCAGTGGATAAAAGATTGAAACGCGATATCGTTCCCAGCTCAGTCAACGGAAGCCTACTGGCGGTAGCTTTATGTCGGTGACTTGCTTTCCTTTGGTATCATAATCTATGTCTTGTCTTTGTCTTTTATATTCTTTTTGGAGTGTAAAATATCACGAAAGGTTTCCATCTCCAGTTATTTGATCCCTCTAGGTGCATGATAGATCTGGTGTTAAATGGATATAAGGTGGTTTTAGTTGAGGGCAACAATATCACATTTTTAGATCATCATTATTATATATATGTTTGGCATTAACTTCAAAATTCACATTATGTTATCTTTGTTTGGCATGACCATATCATTCTCTTCTTTAATTTAGTTTGTGTTGCTTGCCTTGAATGGTTTGTACATTTGTTTTTGGATGTTTTGAGTGGTTTGTGTATTTACATGTTTGGATTTGGATGCTAGTGTTTGTGAATGTCAGAATTCTTATGTTATATTTTTATATGTATATGTAATTGTCTATTACTAACTAGTTGGTAATGAAGAAGAGAGAATATTTTCAATAGTTTGCACGAGGATTGATACTCGAAATCTATTTCATTTAATTTTAGGTATCACAGCTTCTTACAAATAATTAATTCTTAATATCTTCCCTTTAGGTATTACTCAATATATATTGATGAATAGTTTTAGGAACTGATTGCATCAAGATGACTATTGAAATAATTTGTTTCTTTGTTAATGTTTGAATAATTTATTTCCTTCAAGAATATTTTGTTGAATTTTTTTTATCTATAGTCTATTTTGCAAAGTCAAGAAATAATGTATTTTTTAATTTTTTTAATGTGACCAAATTTATAAAATCTTTACATCCAAAGAATTATTAGATCTCTTTGACAAATATTTTCATTTATTTTGAATGTTTATAAATATATATTTTCCTTTTATAAATATTATGAATACATTGTTGTACACAATTATCTGTTAGTAAGTTTGAACATATGTAATTGTCTGTTAGTTTGGGATGAAAAAGAGAGACGATCTTGTCAAGGATTAATGTTCACTTTGCATGAGGATTTATTCTACACATCTATTTCATTTTAATTCAAGGTATCACAACTTTTGATGATTAATTAATTCTTAATAGTGTCCCTCTAGGTATTAATAAATATATCTAAATATATCTCCCTCTCCATCTCTCTTCCCCTTCTCTCCCTCTCTCCCCCTTCTAACTGTCGTCCCCCCTTCTCTCCTCTCTCATTCTCTCTCTATCTCCCTTATCACTCCTCTCTCTCTCTCCACCTTTATCTCCTCTTACCTCCCTCTCTCTCCCCCTCCCTCACTCCTTCTATCTCTCACATCCTCTCTCTCTTACTTCCTCTCTCGCCCTTTCTCTCCGACCTCCCTCTGTCTCCCCCTCCTCTCTCTCTCTCTCTCTCTCTCTCTCTCTCTCTCTCTCTCTCTCTCTGTTTTCGCCCTGCAACTCAATCTCTATCACCCTACCTCCCTCCATCTCTCCCCCATTCCTTCCATCTCTCCTTCTTTGTCTTCCTATCTCACCCCAAAACACACACACTCTCTCTCTCCATCTCTCCCTCTTCACTTGCGCTCTCTCTCTGTATTTATTTCTTCTTCACTCCCTCTCTCCCCCTCCAACTTCATCTCTTTGTCCCTCCCTCTCTCTAGTCCTTCCCTTCTCTCTATTTCTCTGCTACCTCCTTCTCTCTTCCCCCATCTCTCTCTCTCTCTCTCTCTCTCTCTCTCTCACTCACTCTCTCTCCTCCAACCTTGTCACTATCTCCTTCCCTATCTCCTCCTCTCCTCCCCCTCCATCTTTGTGTCTCCATCTCTCTCTCTTACACTTCTCTACCTCTCTCGCTCTGCTCTTTCTCTCTCTCCTCATTACTCCTTTCCCATTTCCTTCATTCTATCTCCATCTCTCCCTTGTTGCTCACTGTCTCTCTCCTCCTATATCGTTGTATGTATTTGTACTTCCCTCCATATATATCTAGAGTTAATTATATATCATGATATATTAATATATATTATCATATTACAAAAAGTGTATTGTATTAAAGTTAATATTGTAATAATCTAAAGTTATTAAATTAAATAATATTAATATTATTGTTTTGAGGCTTCTGCGATCATTGCTTTGTGTGTAGTTTTCTTCCCCTGTTCTCGCATCCATGATTATTTGAATCAACGTTTCGAGCCATCGACTGTGGCTCATCATCAGGATAGATCAGTAATTGTGTATAAATCATAAATAAAATCACTAAAATTATAAAAATTTCTAGGTACAAGGCACTAATATAAAAATGAGTACTAATTAACATAAAAGCTACCATTAAAATCAAGCTAATTAATTTACTCTAGAGTAAGAACAAAAACAAAATAAAATTAATTATAAAATAAAATAAAATAAAATAGAAAATAATTAATTAATTATAAATAAAAATAAAAACAAATAAGAATCTATTACTAATACTATACAAATAATTAAATTAGTTTTCATTACTAGTATTATTAAATTAGTTTTCATTACTAGTATTAACATTAATACTGATTATCTCTCAATAATAGGAAATAATCAAAAATCTTATTATAGAATCATTTTATTTTTATAATTAAATTAAATCCAAATATTACAAAACAAATTATGATAAGGTTGGCTTCCAGTCCCTTTGCATCTGTTAACCCTATTTATTTAGTCCAATGAGATACCCTATATAGAAGGGATAAATTGCAAGAGGTTTGGGTATTTCAACATATAAGATCTATGATAGCCAAGAACAAGGCAGATCTCGCATTCCTCAAGTGATGCAGGGATTCCTCAGTCATTCCTACATTCACCAACATCAAACACAACCTCAAAAACCCTAGAAATAATCACATCTTTACTAAATCCAGCCAGTCCCTTCTCCATTCAGAAATTTCCAGAACTCGTGCTTATCTTGATACATTGAACAAAAAAGCTTATAGGTTGCACGTTAGTTTATCCAAACAAATCAACCCAGAACATTGGAATAGAATAGATGGGTGCTCATCGCTGAAGGCCCTTAAAAATGAAGAAGGTAAATGCTTAAAAATTAACTTCAAATTCGAAAATCTAAACAAGATCTCAAACCCTAAGCAGAAACATCTAGATAACTCAGCCAACCTTCCTTCACAACCTAGAATTAGCTCCATGCAAAACTCAATCCTTAATGCGCTAATCTTGAATTCTGTACATGAAATCAACCCAAGCCATCCCATTGTCAGTCAGGTCACTACACAAACCAACACAATAGATCTGCTGACAGGGAAAATCATGTTGATATCAGGATAAGACAATTATGTTAATGACAATCCCCCCAGCCATGCTCCAATGTATTCCACAGTTAATAGAGAACAATCCACGTTGCTTGATATAACGAATAAGGGTATATTGATGACAGCATCCAGCTCGAAGGTTCGCAATCCTGAAGAAACACGGCGGAGGAAAGACTTGCACAGGGACAATCCGACAGCGTTTAGAGCAGTAATGAAACCCGCAGAAGACGTTATTCGCAACACACAGGAAAGCGGTAATTCACTGATATCAACCTCCATTAGCCAAGACGCGATACAGGAATCCAGGTACATTGCTAATTCTACAGAAATCGTAGTAAATTCATCAACATTGAGGGAGGCTACAATGATGGCCACCATCACTAAGGAGCAGGTGCAGGTCAATAATGCCAACTCAAGCTGTGGGTCAGAGAAATCCATTGTAGATAAGCATAACATCTACCTTGTGTCAACAACATTGAGAACCATAGCAGCAAATCTACCCACCCTGAGAAGCAGACACGTAATGAATCTATCAAACAATCAAATTGACCAAAACACCCTCGATCTCCTTGAAAAAGAATTAAATTTTTCCATTTCCCCCTGCACAATACCCAAAGAAGACATTCTTTGCAACATAGAGTATGGGATTAGGGACTTACTAGACAACATTAAAGAAAATATTAGACAGGATTGCTCCATCATACTGAGAAAATCTCACCCGCCTAAAAGCAACATTTCTAGACAAGAACATTTAGCACTCAAAAACTTAAACCAAAACCCTAAGATTGTAGTCTTGAAAGCTGATAAAGGTGGTGCAACTGTTATAATGAACACAATTGATTATAATGAAAAGATGATAGACCACCTCACCAATAGTGGCTGTTACATTAAATTAAATAAGAATCCCCCAAAAAAGATATCCAGAAATGTACACAATCTTATAAAATCAAGTAAAGAACACAACATTAAGAATCTATTAGAAAACAACCCATACACCCCTAGAATCTATGGAGCCTTGAAGATACACAAAGAAGGCATCTCCATAAGACCCATTGTTAATACTATAGCAGGTCCCACTTACCAGTTGGCAAAATACCTAGCTAAGAAATTAAAACCTTTGGTCGGCAATACTAGTTCCTTTGTCAAAAACTCCACCCACTTCATCAATGAGATCAAAGATCTAAACCTAGATGCCAATGACATATTAGTCAGTTTTGATGTTAAATCTCTCTATACCAACATCCCCATAGATGAAGCCATGGAAGTAATCCATAAAATTGTGAACTCTGACACAACAAAATTAATTGAGTTCTGTCTCAAATCTACCTTCTTTAGTTCTAGATATGAAATTTATGAACAAATGTGTGGTGTAGCCATGGGATCCCCTCTATCTCCTATCATTGAAAATCTCTTTATGGAGGATTTTGAAACTAGCGCCATTGAATCTACCCCATTAAAACCCAAACTTTGGAAAAGATTTGTAGATGACACTTTTATTATTTGGCCCCATGGAAAAGAAAAATTAAACAATTTCCTACAACACCTAAACAGTCTATCCAATTCCACCAAATTTACGATGGAAATAGAGGAAAATGATAGCCTTCCTTTTCTTGACATCTTAATCAAGAGAAACAAAGATGGATCCATATCACACTAGGTGTATCGTAAGAAAACCACCATCCATCCCAAAAGATCGGTGTTCTCAACACTCTAGCAACCATCGTCATTCATATTTTAGATGAAAATCATTTTGAAGATGAGAAAAACGATGTTATGAATGTATTCACTGAGAATGGATACAATAAACATCAAGTGATCAAAGCCTTTAAGAATGCAAAGAATCCTAAAAACAAACAACCACTAGATGATCATTTAGGCAAAGTGCACCTCCCTTACATTTTACGCACAATAGATACAATTGTGCACATTTTAAAAAAGAACAAAATTAGAACCACTTTCAGACCCATGAACACCACCAACAGATGCCTAAAATTGGTCAAAGATCCTGTTGATCCCAAATGCCACAAAGGAGTTTACATGGTTCCATGTTTTTGTGGAAAAACACACATTGGAGAAACTGGTCAATCTATCCATTCCAGAATTCAAGAAAATGCCGCTGATATAAAACAGAACAACTCAAAAACCTTAGCCCTAGTTGAACACTCCAGTAAAACCAATCATCACGTCTGCATTGAAAACTCTAGGGTAGTAACCAAAATTGATCATTACCACCATAGAAAACTAAGAGAAGCCATAGAAATAGGCAAAAACCATAACAACCTCAATCAAGACGAAGGATGGAAAATAAGTGATGATTGGATTCCTACTTTAACATCCTAGAACACCCTCTCCCAACTCAACCCTTCCCCCCTTTACGCTTGACCTCCCTCCCCAACCTTCTCTCTCTACACTTCACACTCGTATTAAAACATATATACCAATACATAATTTTTTTTTTATAAGAATTTCATTTAAGAAGATTATTAGGATTTTTAATCAAGACTAAAATATACTTATAAATCATAAATAAAATCACTAAAATTATAAAAATTTCTAGGAACAAGCACTAATATAAAAACTAGTACTAATTAAAATAAAAACTATCATTAAAATAAAGCCAATTAATTTACTCTAGAGTAAGAACAAAAACAAAATAAAGTTAATTATAAAATAAAATAAAAACAAATATAAAATAATTAATTAATTATAAATAAATAAAATCCTATTAAGAGGATTAATAGGATTTTAATCAAGACTAAAATCTACTTATAAATCATAAATAAAATCACTAAAATTATAAAAATTTCTAGGTACAAGGCACTAATATAAAAATTAGTACTAATTAATAGAGAAACTATCATTAAAATCAAGATAATTAATTTACTCTAGAGTAAGAACAAAAACAAAATAAAATTAATTATAAAATAAAATAAAATAAAAACAAATATAAAATAATTAATTAATTATAAATAAAAATAAAAATAAATAAGAATCTATTACTAATACTATACAAATAATTAAATTAGTTTTCATTACTAATATTAACATTAATACTGATTATCTCTCAATAATAGGAAATAATCAAAAATCTTATTATAGAATCATTTTATTTGTATAATTAAGTTAAATCTGAATATTACAAAACAAATTATGATAAGGTTGGCTTCCAGTCCCTTTGCATCTCTTAACCCTATTTATTCAGTCCAATGAGATCTGTCTTACACAATTACTAATCTATCCTGATGATGAGCCACAGTGGATGGCTCGAAACGTCGATTCAAATAATATTAATATTATAATATATTGATATTAATATTAATATTTTAATACCAATATTAGATTTAATGATTTTTTTTACATAGCATGAGAACAAAATATATAATAACAATAGATCAAATGATTTTTCCTTTTAAAGATTCATTTTACCAATATTTAATTAAATGAAGTATTAAAATATTTTGGAGTACAGTTTTCAATTCTTTATGTTGAATTAACCTTTTTTATTTTGATTTAAGAAATGGTATTGGCTTGAGTCCAGAGTAAAAATGTTTAAAATTTCAACTAATTTGGAACTTTATTGTAGTAAAAAAAATTTGCTAAATGTAAATTTATAATTCATTCAAATTCACGTATATGATAAAAGAGTTATTAAACACATTAGACATTTAAGATTGAAGTGGATGTTTTGGCTGACATTAACGAAAATTATTTTTATTATTTTTTGAGGATGCGATATACTTACATGGTCTTCCTCAGATGAGGAACTATCTTTTTGGGAGAAGAAACTTTTCTTAAACCATTTCTTCTTGCCTTGCTTGTTGAGCTTCTTAGGAATTTTCTTCCCTTTCGTAACACCCTCATTTTTGTGAGGACATTTGGCTACAAAATGCCCAACCTCATTAATTTAAGTTTACCTTTTAATTTTCCCGTACCTATTCTGATTTTCCACGTGAAGTAGGCAAATTTTTTATCTGAGAATTCTTCTTCATCTTCTTCCTTTTACTCATCCTTACAATTGCAAGTTTTTTCTTTCGAAGTTTGCCTGTCCTTACTATTCTTCTTGGATGTGCCAAATATTGTTTCTAAGCGAGATGTACCATCCTCTTCTTCAATCCTCATTTCATATGCCATAAGAATTCCATGCAATTCATCTATGCTAAGATTGGTTAGATTCGATCTATCTTCCAAGATAGATACCTTAGGGCTAAATCTTGTTGGCAAGGTTATGGGGATATTTGGGATAGCAATTGTTGTTTCAATAGGTACTCCCAAATCGTCTAATGTACTTTTTGTTTCATCAACACGCTGAAAGTATGCTGTGATATCTTCATCTTCCCTCATTTTAGGTTGCTCAAATTTTGCCCTAAAAATTTGAAGCTTTGCTTCTTTCACCTTTGAGTCACCTACATATATATTTTCAAGCTTGCCCCACACCTCTTTAACAGTTTTTAAACTCAATACTTTAAGATAAATAGATTCGATAAGCCCATTGATAATAAGATCTTTAGCCTTTGCATCATATACCATATTTTTCTTACCTTGTTCATCCTAGGTCGATGTGAAGCCTTTGTCAACGATTTCCCATATTTTGTATCCTTGCGCCAACAAATGAACCTACATTTTTCCACTCCAAAGTGCATAGTTATTTCCATTGAATAAAGGAACTCTATTCTTAGTATACTCCATGATCTCCTTCTAGTTGTTAGACTCCTATTGAAGGAACCAAGCTCTGATTCCAATTGTTGGAAATACTAAGAGGGGAGGTGATTCAATATCCCTTAGCAATTAGCTCTTTTAAATCCTTTCAAACAATTAGTTAATCTTCAATTATTATTAATGTTTATGCAGTAATAAAAATAAATAAAAGAACATAGTAGGAACAATAATTTTAGGTGGAAAACACCACCTGGATCAAAAACCACTGATCTCTTTTCTAATAAATTCTTTAATCCTCAGCCCCAACTGAAATGAAAGAAACAACTTCCTACAATTCTGGAAAAGAATTATTCTCAAGCTCCCACTAGAAGGACAGCCCAATGCTTCGTTTTCTTCATTAATCAATTGAATGTATGCCCCAACACCCTACCGAGCCACAAATCACTTTAGCACCACCCTACCACCCTGAAGTTTTCACAGGACCCAACCTATAGGTGAATTCATACAGCTGTCTAGCACATCCCTGCCACCCTATAATCTCTGAAATAAGACAAGAATGTGGATTCCCAGACTAGGGACAACAATCCACGATATAGTAAGTTGTACAATGATTTTCATGTACTTGACCAAATACCCAATCACTCTATGACCTGCATCCCAACCATGACATCATCCCAACAGTGACTCCTATACCTCCCAACACTACTTCTTCGACTCTCGGTAAAATGACTCTTTCACAAATGACTCTTTTAAAACTTTACAATGATGAATATTTTACAAATGACTCTTTTACAATGATGACTCTTTTATAAATGACTCTTCTACAATTTTACAATGATGAATCTTAGCCTCAACAATACTTCACTATATCTAGATGATTGTCATGTCTTCAAGGATGTCCCACTGCAATGCTTCCTTTGATTTGATACTTCTGATCTCAAATGACTTATTGATTTTGTACTTGAATCTTATTCTACTTGCATGAAAAAGTTGCCCAACGAAACCAATCCCAAAACAAAACAAAATATCCTTGAACTTACCTCTATCTACAAAACACATGTAAGTGCATAATAATGAATAAATACAAATTGAAATTACAATGTGTACCTGAAGTGTTCTTTTCACTTTTTTTGTTGACTTGTTGCAACAATAGACAAAGACTCCCACTCTTGATATAGTCCTGGACTCTATGAAAAACTATATCCAAAACTGTCCTAAAGATATATACAATAAAAACTGATGACTGACCCTAGACTTGTGATGGACCAACTTCTGAGTACAACAACAGAGACCATTCAATCAACTATGCCAAGACAAGTAACATGAACATACAACATCATATAGATTCAAAAGACTTGGTGTAGCATCAAGAATATGTAGTATCAACAACAGGACATCTGAAAAACTAACTGTGACATATAGAGACATAGAGATGTAACTGAGACCCTGTATATACTTATGTTGCCCTACAAAAACATGTGTCAGAGATGATACTCAAAATTCAAATATAAACACTAATCACACAAACCTTTCTATAGGAGACTTACCCTTGACTGTTGATGTGTGGTCCTTATTAAAGTAATCCTTGAATGCATGCTTTTTCTTTCATTTTAGGAGCTTGATATTGAATATGTTTTACCTATGTAATTTCAGATCTTCAAGGTCTGAAATTTTTTCATGTGTTAGATCTCAGAGTCTTCTTACCAACCCCATAGGTCTGATCAACATTTGATTATTCAAGAAAGAGTTACTCCGAGTCTCCCACGATGACCTTATTATATACTAGTTCAATAGAGTAGACTTGTACGAAGTTTCACACGTCACTGTTATGACCTTTGACCCTACAAGCAATATCCAAGAAGCTATAGTCTGTTCTATTTCTATCAATATTTACGAAATTTGAATCCAATGCTCAGAGAGAAAGTTATGATGATTTTCCCAACATCACCTGTTTGACATGGAATTCGGGAGCTTGCAAAAGCCCTAACTTCCTCATATCATATCTCCAAAAATATAGTGCAACAAGATCATAAATTCGATCATGAAGTTCATCCCGATTTATTCTCAAATGGGTTTCAATTTCAGGCTTTGAAGTTTTGCATAGTAAAAGTTATAGTGAAAATTCCACAATGAACTATTTGAAGCCACAAAATCCCCACTATAGGAGGATATGAGGGTTACTATTTATATGAATGTCTAATGTGCTATAAGACAAGGTTGTGGATTCTCAAACTAGGGAAAACAATCCACGATATAGTAAGATGTACAATGATTTTCATGTACTTGACCAAATACCCAATCACTTTATGACCTGCAACCCAACCGTGACATCATCCCAGCATTGACTCCTATACCTCCCAACACTACCTCTTCGACTCTAGGTAGAATGAATCTGTCACAAATGACTCTTTTAAAACTTTACAATGATGAATCTTTTACAAATGACTCTTCTACAATGATGACTCTTTTCTAAATGAGTCTTTTACATTTTTACAATGATGACTCTTGGCCTTAACAATACTTCGCTATATCTAGATTACTGTCACGTCTTCAAGGATGTCCCACTACAATGCTTCCTTTCATCTGATACTTTTGATCTCGAATACTTTCTTGATGTTGTACTTGAACCTTATTCTACCTGCATGCAAAATTTTTCTAGGGAAACCAATCCCAAAACAAAACAAAATATCCTTGAACATACCTCTACCTACAAAACACTTGTAAGTGCATAATAATGAATAAATACAAATTAAAATTAAAATGCATACCTGAAGTGTTATTTTCACTTTTTTTGTTGACTTGTTGCAACAGTAGACAAAGACTCACACTCTTGATATAGGCCTGGACTCTATCAAAAACTCTATCCAAAACTGTCCTAAAGATATATACTATAAAAACTAATGACTGACCCTAGACTTGTGATGGACTAAGTTCTAAGTACAACAACAGAGACGATTCTATCAACTATGCCAAGACAAGTAAAATGAAAATAAAACATCATATAGATTCAAAAGACTTGGTGTAGTATAAATAATATGTAGCATGAAATGTGTAGTATAACGAACAGGACATCCAAAAAGCTAACTCTGACAGATATAGACATAGAGTTATAATCGAGACCGTGTATATACTTATGTTGTCCTACAAAAACATATGTCAAAGATGATACTCAAAATTCAAATGTAAACACTAATCACACAAACCTTTCTATAGGAGACTTACCCTTGACTGTTGATGTGTGGTCCTTATTGCAGTAATCCTTGAATGCATGATTTTTCTTTTCTTTTAGTAGCCCGACATTGAATCTATTTCACCTATGTAATTTCAGATCTTTAGGGTATGAAATTTTGTCTTGTGGTAAATCTCAGAGTCCTCTTTCCAACCCCATAGGTCAGATCAACATTTGGTTCTTCAAGAAAGAGTTATGCCCAATCTCCCATGATGACCTTATTATAGACTAGTTCAATAGAGCGAACTTGTACGAAGTTCCACGTGTCACTGTTATGACCTTTGATCCTACAAGTGACATGCAAGAAATTAGAGTCTGTTCTATTTCTATCAATATTTACGAAATTTGAATCCAATGCTCAAAGAGAAAGTTATGAAAACTTTCCCAACATCACCTGTTTGACATGGAATTTGGGAGTCTACAAAAACCCTAACTTCCTTAGACCATATCTCCAAAAATATAGCGAAAAAAGATCATAAATTTGGTCACGAGTTTCATCCCGATTTATTCTCGAATGGGTTTTAATTTTAGGCTTTGAATCTTCTCATAATAAAATTCATAGTGAATATTCCATGATGAACTATTTGAAGCCACAAAATCCCCACTATAGGAGGATATGAGGGTCACTATTTATATGCATGTCTAGTGTATACGGTCCTCAACAAGTTAATGTTGGAGGGATTTTAGGAGAATTTTATTTATTTATTAATTATTGAATATTCATACCACAACCAGTTATGAGTTCCATGCCAGAACCCCATAGGGTTTTATCCCACTAAGTGGGGTTACTAACTTCAAACATGAATATCACTCAAACTGTGAAGAATTATGTGGCAAGCCATATATCAAAGGAAACATATCGACGAGTAGAATCCATCTAGAATATCTTAGACTCATAATAAGGTAAGTTTTCAAGTCAAAATTCCCATGCAATATCGGGGTAGCCCCTAGTACTGCTTGGGTTGACATCAATGACAACCACTGATCAACAAAATCCTTCTTCTAGCTAGTTTGTTGATATTGTAAAAAATATCTTTGATTCTAATTGTTCAAAACAATGGGGGGGGTGACTCAATATTTATTTAAAATTTTTATTAGTTAGTTAATATATTTCTTAATTATAAGCACAAGTTACGTTGGAGCAGAAGAAATAAAATAAAAATAACTTATGTAAATATTGTTGAAATGAAGTGGACATTAATCCTCTAAATTAAATTCAAGCACCAACCTTATCTATATGAGGAAGCCAATCCTCATAGGCTCTAACTTTTGCAAATACTTGAGATAGACTTCATAATATTAATTAAAATTTTCGAATATAATTCCAAATTTCTAGTTGAAGATGTGTCCAAGAACTACTCCAAAGTGTCTTCAAGGATTCTACAGGATGGCTTTAAGTGGCTAGCCAAAATATATCTTCTAAAGGTTACTCCAAAACATCTTCTGGGGCTACTCCAAAATCACTTCAAAATATTCTCCAAATACTCTTCAAGGACTACTCTAAAATCACTTCAAAGGCTACTCCAAATACTCTCTAAGGTCTGCTCCAAGAGCACTCCAAATACTTATTTAAGAACCCCTTAATGTCTATTCAAAAGAATTTATTTAAGGTCTAAATCAAATATGGTCTGAATATCCTTCAATGTATATAACTTTAAGATAAAAACTACTCACCAATCAGGCCTAAATTCTTTGCCAAAGTAGGGCTAAATTCTACATCATAGAAAGCCAAAATCAGTGGCAGAGGTGTATGCCAATATAGGGTCGAGCCATGTCTCTCAATAGAGATGAGGTATATCTCTTAGTAGAGTCAGGTTCTATCTCTCAATAGGTCCAAGGTATGTCTCTTGATAGAGTCGAGTCAAATTATGACATTCAACAAAGGATGAGTTATGTGCCATAAAAGGGACGAATTCTAGAAAATAGATTTTATCCAAAAGATAGCCCAAAAGTTGATCAGAAAAATCAAGCAAGAACTCTTAATAAAAAAAGATATATATTACCGAAACATTCTCACTTCAATCTTATTCTAGGTTCATCAGATATGAACCTTTTGACCTTTCTTCACATGCCCTAATTTCTTCTTGCTTACTTGACCAAGTTGGAGGCCAGATGGAGGATAGCACACCTGCTTTTGTACTAGTTGGGTCACCCAAATCGTGGTTGACTTGACTAGAGAGAAAGTGGCTTTTATCTTATAAAATTCAGTTCTCCTTAATGAAAAGGATTTAAGGGGGATATTATACCTTTCTTCAAAGGGTTTAAAGTGATCTTTAAGGATATGTTAACTTCTCTTTACCTAGACATCTTTTGACATCAATAACAACTATTGTCTCAATATGTACCTAATTTGAGCTTGAAAAGCTTCTACATTTTGCTCTCATGTTAGTGACTAGATAGGTACTTCCTTTGGAAACACTTTTTAAAATTCTCCAATGAAATTCTCTTCCAATCATATGTTTTACTTTCTTGATATACTTCCATGGTAGATTTATTTTTCCCTTCGAGTGATTGATGGAAATTTGAGGAATAAACATGTAGGTGACGTTAGTTTCTCATTTTCAACAACCAAGCTTCAACCTATTCTCCCTTCTTATGCTCACCATTAAATATAGATGGGTCAACATTCCTTAGTTCCCCTTATAAACAATCAAAGTTTGGTTTCCTTCTTGACCACCTTACCAGTGAATTTCTTGAACTACTTTCAAACCATGAAGAAACATGGGCTCTCTTAGTTATTTTTCTTGTTGCATAATGATGATATCCAATAACACTCGTAGAATTCCTTAAACACCCAACTTCTTTCCTCTAACTGTTGATTCATGAGAGTCATGTGTCATAAGACCTCCATTCTCCTCTCCAATCTATACAAAGTATATAAAATTAAGGTATTAATTTTTTTTTCTCTTATCAACTTCTCATTATCAACTTTGTAGATGAGCACCTCTATTTTTAAGTTCCTTATAGTTTTAACCGAGGGTCTATTGTCTGGTTTATCCCTTCCATTCCCATTTGTCTATCTTCCATCATTACCCATGCTCACATTCATGGATCTAGACTCTTCTTCCTATATGTACAATCCTTGAGTATGAACCATACTCATGGTCCTCCTTTTGGTCCTACCTTATAAGCCATTTGTTACTTTATTTTGAAAATTTTAGGAGATTTCCTTACTTTAATCCAAAATTGTTAGTTGGTAGGGGTATTCACCTCCTTCAAAGCCTTTTATTGATTCCCTTGGCACTCCATTATGAGCTCTGGATACTACGTTATGCGATGTTGAATTGGTTGTATAATATTCCCCTCAACTATACTATTCTAGTGAATTATAATTTCTTTACCTTGACCCCCTAAAAAATTTCAATTAATATACAACTACAACAAGTAATTATCTTCATGTAGACAAAATCCTTCTATGCACCTTTATTTCTACTAAGATAAATAATTAGGTGGCTAGGTTTCCCTAGTTCTCATTGGTCTTGAACTAACTTGCGTCATCTCCCTTGAGACTTGGTATGCATCTGACCTTCCACTTTACCTTTTGTAAATCCTTTATCTCTTTTGGGTGCAATAAATAATTTTTTTCCCTCTAAGAAATGTCACAGACTAGGATCTTCACATCATGTTACTGTTAGTTTCCTTCTACTCTGAAAGCAACCTATATTGAGAGGTGCAAGATCTAGTCAGGTCCTCTCTTAGGTTATGCCATCTTGGTGTGTCATCATTGGGATTTCCTTACTTCACGACCCTAATTAAAAGTGTTGAGGTATGAGGTTTGATACCTGATATATGTCACATTATGATGATGGCATGATGATGCCATGTTGATATGTAATGTCACATAAGTTTTCCATGCAAGTTTCCATGTCAACATCTCCTATTCCCCTATGCCTATGTGGCCTCGTTATAACTACCTACATGTCTTGTTCAGTAACCTGCACATCTTGTACTCGCTATATTTCCTCGATCAAAACTAGAAGTAGGGAATACCCACCAATGATGATTTCAGGTATCAGGAGGGAGGTGCCCCATAAGTAATATCCATTGCCAATTAACATTAGGTTATTTATTGTGAATCTCAACCATGTCGCCATCTCTCGCTAAAATTAGAACATGAGGTGAGGCCCCATGATTTCTCTTGATTGTTGATCTACAATGGTCTATAGTTGATTTGAATGGTGAAAAGGGAACAACTTTCCACAACCCACTCCTCCATTACCTATTAAACTTCAACCATTACGGGTGGTGACAACCACACTGATAAATTACATTTTGGCTATGGATATTTTGCTTGGGAAACTTTCCCAAGGTTTAACAAAACTTCCAAGGAAAAATTATATATCTCTCTCCAAGTGTGTAGGTCAATCAGAGAAATTTTACTCCATTTAAAAGGATTCTTAACATGATTTAGGTGTGGGGTGATATAATTGAAGTCATACCACTAATAATGCCCCCCACACTAATAAAAATTAAACCATGAGGGGGGGCCACAAGTAATCTCTGCAATTAGATTTCATGGTGCAACGGATGAATGGATTTTTGCCTCTTAAATTGCACTTTGACCTTATTTTACCAATTTTGTATAAAATTTCTTCTAAATTGTTAGGAATTTTGGGATAAAATTTTCCAAATTTATCCCAAATTCTTCCATTGTGGCTCTATAATTGGCCCTTGCTACGAACCTATAATTTCCCCTGTTAATTTCCTCGAATTAAAAAAGGGCTTAAATTTCTTCAAATTTAAAAAGGGCTTAAATTTCCTCAAATGTCATCGAAATTTCCCAAATTTCATTTTGGCATTATGATAAAAAGTCGATTGGCGCACATCTACTAGCATTTGTCCAAACACTTTGCCTACAACATGTACCTTTCTTTCCTATACTTGGCCCATAAAAACCCAATTTTTCATCCTGGGCTCTGATACCACCCATAACGTACCCGAGAAACTTGTCAACCTATTCTAGCCTCTTTTTGAGTCCCAATTCCATGTTAAAATCCATTGGCAACCTCTGACCTGAAAAATATCTTTTCTTTGGGAAATTAGTTTCTACTAAAATGCACATCTAACCACAAGATAAAATGCAATGCGTATTGATAGCCATGTTTGAACGTAATTAATTTATTTTAGTTGTCATAAATATACATTTCATTAAAACACACACACACACACACACACTTACAAAAGAAGTAAATATAGAGGATAAAACTTATCTTTTAATTGTCCAAATAAATAGAGTCCTTCAGCGTTGCACCCAACAATAGACCACATTAGTCATTTCTTTCAAAAGCAGGTCAACCTTGAGCTAGGGCATTGACTCCATGGGGCATCAACATAAACTTACCTAAATACTAGTATGTATCTTGTACCAACAACCATTGGACAATGTACCAAGCTTGATATCCTCCAACCAATGGTCATGTGACTCCTAGGAGGTCCACTTCACTCATCGGTATTGAAGGCCTTCACACTGCTAAGCTACCAAATCAAATCAAAGACAAATCAAAGGTATAAATTTGCATTGAAATATTGCATTGTTTATTTGTGAACCAAATATTTTGAAGAAACAATGAAACAAGAAAATAATGTCAATTAATTCAATGATGAAATCGATTCCATTGAGAGTAATGGTATGTGGGACCTAGTGGAATTACTAGAAGGTAAAAATTGAATTGGTGTAAAATGCATTTTCAAAACCAAGATTAATTGGAAAAGAAGAAGTCAAAATATAAAAGGCTGTATTGCGAGAAAGAGGTTTGGCACAACAACCTAGAATGAATTATGGTAGGATATTTATATATGTTGCAATTAATTACACTTGTCTTAGTGATAGTAGCTAAAATCAAGTTTAGATTTTATGAAATGGATGTAAATTCATCATTATTGAATGATATTTTTTAACATGAAGTCCACGTGGAGGAGAAACTAGGATATGTGGTAAAAGGATATGAAGATAAATTCTATAAATTGAAGAAAAATCTTGATGGACTTAACTAATCTCCTAGAGGTAGGAATGATATCAATAACTCATACTTGTTTAGTAATGAATTTGTTAGAAGTATTAATGAGCATACATTTAATATAAAAGGATGATAAAGAAGGAAATATATTGATGTTTTGCTTAGATGTCGATGTTATGATCTTCATGGGAAATTTGTGATATGATTTTCATGGGAAATGTTTTGATAGATAAGTTTAAATTGGCCATAATGAAAGAATCTAAAATTCTTTTTTTGGGGTCAATGATACGTTTCCATAAAATTAAATTCATTCAATGAAATCTATGAATTTTTCACTTCAACTAGATTATGCTATGGATTTGTCGAACAAGTCCATTAGGATAATGAGCTATAAAGCAACACCAATTCCAATTGCAATAAGCACAAATCATAGTGAAGATGATATGGGATCAAATGCACATCCAACTATATTCAAGGGATTGGTTCACAACTTCATGTACTTAATTACCATAAGGTAAATAATTATTGATACTATCAATTTGATTTTTAGGGTCACTGATTCCTCAAAATAACGACATTGGCAAATATATATTATTGGAACAATAACATAAGGTATATTACATTATGGAAATAGTAAAGATTTCTTGATTGGTTATACAATCATTCAGTCTACACAAATGCCTTGTCACACATCTTGAGCTAGTAGCATCAACAAGAACATGTCAATCAATTTGGTTGCATATAGTATTTGGCGATCTTCAATAAGGACAAGAAGGACCATGTCTAACATATTCTCACAACAACATAACAATGTCAAATAGCAATGTCTTCCTTCAAAAGAATGAGAATACTAATAATATGTATCACTTTACTAGAGAAAATGTAAATGATGGATAAATCTACCTAGAATTTTATAAATCAAACAACTAATTGACAAATCCATTACAAAAATATGTGTTTGAACCTTATAAATAAAATTTAGTTGTTGTAAATGATGAAGTATTAATAGTCATATTAAAAGGATATGTTAAGATATTCATGGTAATTTTAGTGAATTCTAGAAGAGTGTTAATTAGATTTAAATATCTTAGGTTGTCAAAAGCTATAGAAATAAGTTGAGTTATCGACATTTGTTATTAGCAAACCTAATTTAAGAATTATCTCTATATCTTTCTTGAACATTTCCTTTGGAAAAAATTATATCCATTTAAACATTTTTTCAAAGTAGAAAAAAACAAATCCATTTAAACATTTTTTCAAAGTAGAAAAAAACAAATTAATGTGTTTATTTGATTGTTTATTTAACCATAGTTATTAGTATTTATCTCCTAGGTCCATGAAAAGCGTGTACACTTAAAGGATTATATGAATATGTTGATAATATAATTTTGAATTATATTATATGATTTGAATGATTACTTTTTGAATTTATAATATTTCTTTTTAATATCTTCCTTTAAAGTTTAATAAATATTTATAGTATCTTTAAATCTATTAACTATGTATAAATGAAATCGTGCATATATTAAATTTTAAATTTACTTTATTTTCATTTAAAAAATATTTTTATATATATACTTAAAAAATTGACTTCAAAATAATATATTTAATCTATTTATTTAGATTACTTCTTAAACATAAAGTTTTAAAAGAATATAATATCAAATTAATAATACGGAGTACAATTTTAGCACTAATTAAAATTTTACATTTCAAATTATTATGATAATTTTAGTATTATTGAATTCAGAATTATATGATTCACAGTTATAGGAAAAAAAATATTATGGTAATTTTGGTATTATTAAATTCAGAATTATATGATTCATAATAATAGAGAAAGTGATCTTTCTAATTAATCACACACTATTTTTGGGGTCAACCTTTCAAACGGGGCACGGTGGTTCACGGTTGATTAACCACAGTAGAGGGTATGAAACATTAACCCTAAAATTTTTGGTAGTTTAATAAATCCACCCGGCGTGAAAAGCAACCTATCCTATACTACGACATAAATTGCTTCTTAAACATAAACCTGTAAAAGAATATAAGATCAAAATTAATAATACTGATTTTAATTTTACCTCTTGTGAGGATTTTAGATTTCAAATTATTATGATAATTTTAGTACATCCACCCTGCGTTAAAAGCGATCTACGCCACGGTATAAATTCAAGAATTATGCACATGACATGCATGTTAGGACGGCCGGGGCGGTTGGCTTTCACACCCCCAGCCGTGATCGAGTCCTGCGGCAGTCCTTGCTGGACGATTTCAAACGGCTATGTCGTATTCTGCTGGCTTCCGCCGTATATTCTGTTGGCTTCGGCCATTGATTGTAAAAAAAATATCTGTAGGCTTCAGCCATATGTAGATTTTCCCTCTGAAAAAAAATTTAAGAATTATACTCTTAAAGATTCAGTCAACGTTTTCTCGGTGAGGATGTTCATACCAAGAACATTACACAATTACAATCTTCAACAATTTTATTTTTAGTTATTGCATAGCATTATATTTGCGAAATATCAGTTGTTCACGGTAGATTAATTTGTTAAAACTTCGAGGCATTACACGGTTTTAAAATTGGTAAAAGGTATTAGGGATGATTTAAGCTCACTATGGGTCCATAAAAATATTAATTTTGTGAAAAGGAAGATTTGAAATAAACTTTTAAGCTTTGTTATTAGTCCTTGCCATCTGGCATTCGGCAGGGACTATATTAGTCTTTGCCATCTGGCATTCGGCAGGGACTATAGTAATCGAACCGGTCCTTGCTAGCATTAGTTCTTAGTTCTTAGCCCGGTGTTATTCGCTGTTTATCATAAAGTTTGCAAATGCCCTGTGCTACGATGTGCCGAGATAACCTAAGTACGTAAGGCTTCACCATCTTATTTGGCCTCTTCCCGAGGCGGAAGAGGCTCGATCATAGCTTAAAGAAGCTATTGCCTTTATGCCCAGTGCATTATCCCTAACCGTCAACGGTCTGGTTTTAATGTTAACATTAATTCCATTAATTCGTATTATCTACAGGGGTATGCTAAGGTTTCGTAAGGTTTGGTGTTAAGCTGCAGGGGTCCGTGGATGGTGGCAGGTGTCATGAACCTGCTCTGCCTCTGTACCGGCTCCTTACGCTCTGCACTGACTCGTTATATATCAGCTTCGCATTCCAAGTATTCATTCATCAACCAACAACAGCAGCTCAGAACCATGGAACGCTTGTGAGCTATTAATTTTTAGACATACCAGGTAATGCTTTCTCTCATTTTCATTCTCACTTCTTTTAATTCTCACTTGTTTTAGACATCTTCTGTATGGATGCTTTTGTATCAGATGACAAGCTGCACATGAATCAGCAGTAAATTTATGAATCAACAGTAAATTTATATCTTTATTGCAGAATCTCAGCCGTAAATTTATGAATCAACAGTAAATTTATATCTTTATTGCAGAATCTAAAAATATTTGACCTATAACAAATTTAGATTGCAGAATTTTTTGTAATCTCACTCTTGTTTTTCTTATCTTCATTTCAGAATCTAGAAATATTTAACCTATAACAAATCTAGATTGCAGATTCTAGAAAAATGCTTTTTTCATTGCAAAATATGCAGTATTAGTAAATAATAGACTATGGTTTTTTATGAATTTGCAATTTAGTCTGAAACATTTGCAATACAGAATGAGAATTCAACTAATTTAACAATTTTACTGGAATTTGCAATTAATTGTGGAAAATGGCTAGAAATTAATGAACTAAGAATAAAACCTAGGAGTCTGAGAAATTGGGTGACTAACCCTGGGTATTTGGGCCCTGGTCTATTATGGACAGATTTCAATCTCTTCCTAACCAAGCTGCAACAAAATTCCACAACATTGTCAGGCGTTATCCATCTTTATCAGTGACATATTTCACAGATCAAAGGATTCAAAATAACCTATTGGTGTACAGTCATTTCTTGAACTATTACACGACCAGACTTTAAGGTATGCGTATGTACATGTCCAGAAAAAGACTAGAAATGGCTAAAAGAGATCAATACCCATATATTGGATCCTGTCAGGACCTTCCGAGGATTCAGTATATACTGCAATGGCATGAACAAGATGAATTAGAGGGAGATAAGAATTGATAACTTCAGCAATCAGTTTTGTGCATTCGGTTACATTCTCATTGCCAATAAAGCTTATCCGTTACAGAGTTTCATATCAGAACTGGACATGAAAAGAATAGACAAATCCATGTAAATCCTACTGGTTTCGCGATTCAAGGGAACTCAAAGATCTTTCAACACCTGAATCTAAGCAATGGAGGAACGTAAAAAATACTAAAACAAAAGATGCAAAATCAAAATGCAGTTTAGTGACAGAAGTCATACTTCTCCTTGATCTCCTTTGTAAGGAAGGTAAATTCTTAGTAGGCAATGGAGCTGGAAGGCTTGTTTCTTTGTAAATTTTCTGATGGCGATTTTCTGATGGCGATCAGTAGACTTAGGAAAAACACCAGAATTGTGGTTGAAGCTCCACTCTCGGCAGCTTGCACATACATTTGTTTCATGAAACATTAATGAGCTACAAATATAAAATAAGATTTCCAAGAACCAAACTACATGGTCGTTACCTGAACAAATACCATCATCAGAAGACATATGAGAAAGAGTTTGCTTGCAGAAGCCATGGGAGCTGCTGACACACGAATACAAGAAAAGAGAAGCCTTCGTTCTCTGCATGGGCACTGTGCCTCTCCTTCCAACACCTGTCGTTGGAAACACTCAGTTAAGAGAAGCCTTCGTTCTTTGCATGGGCACTGTGCCTCTCCTTCCAACACCTGTCGTTGGAAACACTCAGTTTTAATCATATCTTGCAAACGCGTTTCGTGGAGTTCTTCGACGGTTGGAATCGTATGCAACGCTCTGAGTTCTTTAAGATATTATTATTGGGTTATTGTAACATATAATTGATTTTTTGTGATTAATTTCACGTTCATTAACTTAACATGGAGATTGACATGTAAACAATCAAATTACTAAACGAATAAATCAACAGAAGTATTTATATCATGTGACAAAGAAGTATATGCCCATGATAGTCATAGCGTACATACATCTGTTTCATGAAACAGGCGTTTCGTGGAGTTCTTCGACGGTTGGAATCGTATGCAACGCTCTGAGTTCTTTAAGATATTATTATTGGGTTATTGTAACATATAATTGATTTTTTGTGATTAATTTCACGTTCATTAACTTAACATGGAGATTGACATGTAAACAATCAAATTACTAAACGAATAAATCAACAGAAGTATTTATATCATGTGACAAAGGAGTATATGCCCATGATAGTCATAGCGTACATACATCTGTTTCATGAAACAGTAATGAGCTACAAATATAAAACAAGGTGGCTGCACAGCAGCAAGTCCCTGCCGAGCCAGTGAACTTTACCAATGGAATTAAGGCCGAGAGGAGCAGCGAAATCAATCCGAGCCATGGAGATTCCCAAGGCGTCTCAAGATGCTTCTGCATCTGCTTATCAAATCATGAGTTACCTCTTGCTTAACCATGAAATGGCTAGGCTCACGAATCTTCTTCCGTCTCGTTCAAGGGAAATACAGGATTCCATACAAGATTATTTTCTCACCTTCAATGAGATTTTGTATCACAATGTTGTAAACCAGGAAGCTTAAAATCTGCGTCGAGGCTAAACCATATTTTCTCATCGTCTTCACAAGAATGAAATGCTTCTGCCATCTAAATGTATTATTATATGAGGCTTTGTTGTGAGTCGTATCTTTGCAGCTTTATGTTGACGTAGAGATACTCCCAGCTCTTGAGAGCAGAACGAAATCGATTCAACTTATTAACATAACCTGTCACCATTTTTTTATCGCACACTATATCGACATATGCATGGTAACACGCTTCAGTCTCACCTAATTTTTCCTCCCATTTAGCTGTATCTATTCTTTTATGCTCAGGCACCATAGCTATTAATAGCTCTCTAAGAACATTCTCGGGAATAGGCTCATTCAACCAGTCCTCGGAGTTTGTTTGAAGTAGCAAACATTTGATGTTATGATCTTAGTGCTGTAAAGAAAATATATAATCAAGTTTTCATTTGTTCTTACTTATTTAACTTCCCTGCAACTAAGATCAAGTTTTGGTTGGCTACCCTCGCCTATATATAGAGTCTAACCTGTGATATACAAGCATGAAATAAGCTCAACTGCAATTCCTTCCTCTTAATTAGCTGCCGGTGGCCGTTGCAATGGGGGCAAGCTTTCGTAAGTGCAGGAGCTACCGGTGCGACGGGCAATCATAGAGTGCTGTGGCAAATGCAATTGTGTTCCGCATGGAACATCTGGAAACGACATCGCAATAAACATAAGTGCCCATGAATATGACACGTGCCCATTGCATCCAAGCTGGTCGTTCAACTATGGATTATGGCCGGGACTAGCTGCCTCGCAGCCCTCCTTGTTTAAAGCTAAATGTTATTTTTTAATGTTCATGGAGTTCCCTAATAACGAGGAGAAAAACGTTTTCAAGTCCTCTTACTTTTCCACTGGTTTATATGTCGATTTAATGGTGGCCATATCCATGATATTTATCCCCTCGTTTTCAATTTTTTAAAAGGATGGGATGGGTCAGGCTCGAGAGCCATTTTCTTCGTTACAAAAAACCGTATACTTGCAATGCTGTTTGGAAAATTGTACTCGTGTAAGTATAATTTTTTTCCAATTGAAGAAATTTGGTGTAAAACCATTGTGAGGAATACATAGTTTTGTTCAATATTGGACTATGTGGAGACCAAATATAAATATACATTTCATAAAGTCTCATCCTAACAAAAGCTCATATTCCAGCGAGTTGCCCCCCTTGCATCACAAGAGATCACTATGCTTTATGTCGATTGAAAATTTTAACGGAGTAAGATCCTCTCTTTTGTCATTACTTGGAAATTGGCTACTGATTTCTTCAGGCGGAAGCCCACGTAGAATTGTCATCTTGGCTCTACCGGCCTCGCACGCACACATGATCATATGCGTACGTACACTTTCTCTCCATACAAAAACGCAAAAGAGAATATATAACGTGTGAAGATCTGAAAAACGTCAAACCTTACCGCGTGAATAATTGCACTTCTCCTATTAGAAAAATAATTGTACATGTGCAAGTAGACAGGCAATAAAACGTTCAAGTTTCATGTGGTCTCACCATCACAAAAGCACATATTCCACGGAGTTTCGCCACCTCGCATCACAAGAATTCACTCTGTGCTTTATGTCAATTGAAAATTCTAATTCAGTCAGATTCTCTCTTTTCTCATTACTTGGAAATTGGCTACTCATTTCTTCACGTTAAAGCCCACGTAGAGTTGTCATTTTGTCTCTACATGCCTTCATATGCGTACGTACACTTTCTCTCCATACGGAAACGCAAGAGTCAATATAGAACGTGTGAATAGTTGAAAAGCGTGAAATCTGGCTTTAGGTCGCTGCCTTGCTCTCTTTTGTATCATAATCTGTGTCTTTTATATATGGATTTATATTTATCTTAATATCGCATGGATCAAATTCTTAGGAGATGCAAATTTATTTTTGGGAGTGTAGAACTTGAGAAAAGTTTTGCACCTAGAGGACTTTGATCCTTCTAAGTGCATGATAGATCTGGTGTTCGATGGATCTAAGCTTGTTCTAGTTGAGGATAAGAATATCACATTTTTAGATCATCATTATTATGTATATGTTTGAGATTAACTTCAAAATTTACATTATATTATCCTTGTTTGGCATGACCCTATCATTCTCTTCTTTAATTTATTTTGTGTTGATTGCCTTGAATAATTTTGCACATCCATGTTTGGATGTTTTGAGTGGTTTGTGTATTTACATATTTGGATTTGGATGGTACTGATTCTGAATGTTTCAATTCTTGTGTTATATTTTTATATGTATATGTAATTGTCTATTAGTAACTAGGTGGTAATGGAGAAGAAAGATTATTTTCAATCATTTGCACGAGGATTGATACTAGAGATCTATTTCATTTCATTTTAATTTTAGGTATCAACTTGTGACAAATAATTCGTTCTTAATATTTTCCCTCTAGCTATTAGTAAATATATCTTGATGAATAGTTTTAAGAATTTAATATGTCAAGATTACTCTTAAAATAATTTGTTTCTTTGCTAATGTTTGAAATAATTTATTTCCTTCAAGAGCATTTTGATGATTTTGTATTTTTAATGAGTGGCCAGATTTATAAAACCTTTACATCCAACGAATTATTACATCTCTTTGAAGAATATTTTGATTTACTTTTAATGTTTATAAATATATATATTTTCATCTTATAAATATTTTGAATAAATTGTTGTACGCGGTTATCTATTAGTAATTTTGAATAACTGTAATTGTCTTTTAGTTGGCAATGAAAAAAGAGAAGATCTTATCAAGGATTAATTTGCACTTTGTAAGAGGAACATTATACACATCTATATGATTTTAATTCTAGGTATCGCAAATTTTGATGCTAATTAATTCTTAATAGTGTCCCTCTAGGTATTACTAAATACATCTAAATATATCTCCCTCTCCCTCTCTCTTCCCCTTCTCTCCCTCTCTCCCCCTTCCCTCATCACTCCCTCTCTCCCTCTCCACCTTTCTCCCTCTATTTATTTATTCTTACCTCCCTCTCTCCTCCTCCCTACCCCCTCCATCTTTGTGTCTCCATCTCTCTCTCTTACCCTTCTCTCCCTCTCTCATTCTCCTCTTTTTCTCTCTCTTCATTACTCCTTTCCCCTCTCCTTCATTCTATCTCCATCTCTCCCTTGTTGATCCCTCTATCTCTCCACCTCTATTGCTCTATGTATTTGTTCTTCCCTCCATACATATCTACAATTAATCATATATCTTGATATATTAATATATGTTATAATATTATATTAAAGTTAATATTGTATTAATCAAAGTTATTAAATTTAATAATATTAATATTATAATATATTAATATTAATCATAATCTTTTAATATCAATATTAGACTTAATGATTTTTTACATAGGATGATAACAAAATTTATAATAAAACTACATCAAATAAATATATATGATTTTTCCTTTTAAAAATTCATTTTACTAATATTTAATTAAAAGAAGTATGAAAATATTTTGGAGAAGGTTTTTGATTCTTTGTGTTTTATTTACCTTTTTTATTTTAATTTAAGAAATAGTATTGGCTTCAGTAAAGAGAAAAAATGTTTAAAATTTTACTTAATTTCAAACATTAATGTAGTAAAGCAAAATGCTAAAAGTAAATTTATAATTCATTCAAGTTCACATATATGATAAAATAGCTATTAAACAAATTAGTCATTTAAGATTCAAGTGAATGTTTTGGCTGACATTAACCAAAACTATTTTTACTATTTTTTGAAAATGTGACATACTTACACATGGGGTCATACTGAGCTGTAGAATGCACCTCTCTTGACCCAATAAAATTTGTGTATTATAATTAATTTTGATAGTTTATTCTACCCACCATCCAAAGAAATTCTAAACGTTTATTACATGTTTTATATATATATATATATGAAATTACCATTATTTGTTTACTTTAGGCTTATATTTTATTTATTTTTGGTAATATTTGCCCGTTGTTCTTGTTATAAATTAAATATAGATTTTTTGAAATGGTAAGTTTGAGCTTTTTATTTGTTTATTTAAGTTGTAGGCATTCCTATTTCAAGTTCTAGATGTGGCTCTCAAGATCTTTTATTTTTTTTAAGGGGATGGACATGATTAAATATGGGCCCAATATTCTTAGTCTTATAAGGGTATGTAATAGTTAGCTTTAATAAAGGAAGGAATGTATTCTTGTGTGCTACATTTTTTAGTAAATAGTTTTAATAATGTAAATTGAAAAGGCATTTGGCGACTTGGTTAATGGTGCTCACGGAGTGAATTCCGCATGCCATGTTGAGTTGTGGAGTTGATCCATTGTCACAATGGATGTAGTGGTTTTATGAATGGGTGTAAATGACATTTCCAGACTCTATGAATGTTTCAAATGGATTGAAACAACATCATGAGTTGTCGGTGGGAGCATTGGTTACATTTTGTAAAGTGCAGGTTAGAGTTGTGGAGTTGATCCATTGTCACAGTCGGTGTAGTGGTTTTATGAATGGGCGTAAATGACATTTCCAGACTCTGTGAATGTCACAAATGGATTGAAACAACATCATGAGTTGTCGATAGGAGCATTGGTTACATTTTGTAAAATGTTTTTATTGATATGTTTGTGAACACGATTTCTCTTTTTCAGCAAATTCCTTGAAGCATTTGTTGTTAGAGGAAGAGGTGGCCATTTTTGTCAAAATTGCCTAAGTGGTCTACATTCTTGGAAGCAGTGTGAATTGTTGGAATATCTCTACTTTTCTTTTCACTCGAAGCTTAATCATTTGGCTCAGTTAATCAATCTATAATACAATGTACTGCTTCAAATCAATATGTGTGTTTAGAGGATCTAAAGGTTTTCATTTATGTAAAATCTAAAATAATATTAAAATGAATTTGCTTTCACACAAAGCACATTTCGCAGTGTTGGAAACAATTAGCCTATTTTCATTTCTTGTCATTGGAAGTAATCGTTTGGCTCGACCTCAATAGAAGCACCCTGCAACTGTTTGGGTTAGCCTCCATTGCTACTATGAATAAAAGTAGGTTGACAATCCTTTTTATAATCATAGATGGTTTCTTTGATGTTATGTTTTAAACATTATTATTTATTATCATTCCTCAATGATTTTTTTGAATAAAAGTAGGCTAACAATCATTTTTATAGTCATATATCGTTCCTTTGATATTATGTTTTAAACATTATTATTTATTAACATTCGTCAATCATTTCTTTGTTACCATTTATATGATTATTCATTAATGCTATAGGGTTATGGTTTTTTTTAAATTCAATAAAATTCTTGTTTATATCTTTACAACTTACACTTTTAGGGTTATGGTTACTTACACATTATGCTATTGGAGAATCTAATTCCAACCACTTACTGGATTTCAAAACTGTCTATCCAATTGTCCCATTTTATTTTAGTTAGTCTAGTTTAATTGAGGTTCACTCCAGTCATTTAATGTCGATGTCTTCAATGTAATCTTATTTAAATTATTCATAATACTGAGACGAGTAATCTATGATCCACATTTTCTCTTCAATTTTTGTCATGGTACCAAACCTCGTTTGCATAATACTCCCCTAGAGAGCATCAACTTGAGCGAACCCAGAGCAACATGTTGAGAATTAGGTAGGGTAATGTTTAATTCAAATTTTCTTTCATTATTACTACTTGTGTACTTCTTAACATTACCTTTGTTCCTTATTATTGTTCATGTTCGATACATGAAGATAACAATCAAACGAATAAGACAGTGACACAATAATTAAGTTATAAGCAAAGGCTAAAACCCCTCCTCTTGAGAAGAAAACCCACAAACCTCTTCTTATGGATTCTTCACAAGATGAGTACAAATACCATGAAAAAAACTTGACCTAAAATGCCTCTCGTAGACCAAGACACAATCACCCTTCTTTTTTGTTCATTTTGCACCATGTAGCCCTAATAGCTTGACTTCTCCTTAGCCCTGAGGATATCTTTGTGACTGCTCCTCTTCCACTTAACTGAGTCATGTATCCACGATTTGTCTCTCCTTGTGAAATTGATCCATTATATTGACACCCGAACTGGAAGAGACATCTGATCCACGATATGTCTCTCCATCTGAAACTAATCCACTATCTTGACACCTGAACTACCAGATACACCTGCACCTATATTAGCATCTGAACTGTCTTTGTTATCCTTTCACTTCCTCGGTATCCCTTCCTTCACTTGTTGACCCTTTCACATGTACTATCTGAAAACTTAGTCTTGTTGTACCATACCTCTGAAAATCTTAGAGAAATCGTCTAATTTTTGTGTTCTATGGAAGTGATCCGAGTTGCCTTTATATAGTTGTTGGTTCCTATATTGGATCCAACATGAATGAGTGAATTGACGTGTATTTTATTTTAAGCCGACATGATATATGTATATATATATATATATATATATATATATATATATATATATATATATATATATATATATATATATATATATATATATATATATGAGGTAGGTATTTATGAATGGTTGTGTCTCTATTTGAAGTCGACATAGGATGATTGTGCTTGTATATTCTAGATGACTCTTACAAGTGAAACAACACTTCATATACATAACTCTGAAATATATGTTTATGAAAAGATGAAAATTTCCTAAAGACATCAAGAAGAAGTCTTTGAACTATAATAAAGATTCCTTACTCGTGAAACCCATGATGCAAGTATTACAAAATTCATTTTATTATCTTTGTCTTCTTTATAAATTCATAATCGGAAGTCATTATGAAGACCAAATCTACTTACACTTTCAGCACTCCCTCTTAACTAGTGATGTATTCATAAGGATACCTAGTCACACTCAATCACTTTGAAGATATCTCATAAGAAGAGTCGGATTGGCAACCCATTTGTTTTAGCATCATAGTAACCAACATTGTTTCCACAACAAGGCCTTGGTTGACAACTCTATCTCTCATAAGATCAGAGCACAATTCTAGCGAGGCCAATGACTATAGATACCTTCATCATTGTCTCTCAAGGTACAAACCCACCTAGGTGTTCGCTGAGTATGACCTTCTACGACTATTATTATCTTGGGTTCCCAACCCTCAAAGAATATCAGTCCTCTTTCTTACTCTTCTCTTGGATGCCCTACACATCCTAATATAGTATCATATGCTAGATGATTACCCAATCCTCCATTTTTTATTCCCAATTGAAGACAATAAGGTTGTGTCTATCTCTCCCTCTCAACTAGTGAAGATATGCCCATTCCTATAATGAATCCAAGGTTCCTCTAGTATGGACTTACCCAAGCTCCATGTTAATTAGGCACTTCTCATATCTTCCTCTGAACTATGGACTCTCTTTTCTTCAACAAATTCTTATTCATGGGTCCTTTAGCTGCTTGTTGAATTTATTTCCTTGATGTCATGAAATTCAGTCGAGCTTCTTCCTTGTAGGGCATTATCCATTGATCACTTTCCTCCTTTGTTTGTCATGACATTCATTTCTTAATGGAAAGTGGATTTATTGGTACATATCTAGAACCTTCCTCATATGGCTACTCCTTTCTCATCATGCCTCTTTTAGGAACTTCCATTCACCACATGAATGCTAGTTGTACTTGCACTTACAACTCTTGTTCCAGTAGCCCTGCATGAACTCATCCAGCTATTATTCAAGAAATGAAAACATAACATCAAATCAAATAGTACCTTACGAGATGGTTCTTCATCATGACATCTCAGTGTAGGTATCAACATCCTACATACATGTTAACACATCTCCAAAAGATATCCATTGTCAATGGTATCCATCTTGTTAGAGTCTTCATATCTTTTTGGAAGATTTCCTAGTCAAATATTCTTAGTATTTTGTATGTTGATAGCCTTCATCATGGTTTCATATATCATGATCTATTCCTTTATTTCTTCACACATTATTTTCCTAAGAGCTTCCCATTATAGTTCCTTAATTGTATTCAACCACCTCATACTTCATATGAGGACATATTACGTTGATTTGATCTAGTGTGACTCATGCCTTTTGGCAAACAATTATAGGAGGAGATCCATTTTTCCTTCTGTCATGCTTCTCAATATGGAAGTAGTGATCCATGTTACCTGCAAGCATACGACATGACATTATAATATTAAATACAAGCATACATACCTCATTTCACCTTTAGGTAATCTATGCTTCTTCCAACAACTTTCGTGATTGAAGTGTCTTCAACCCCTTGATCTGCTTCATCTCTTATCTCATGATAACATTATCCATGAATTCCACAAGTTAGAGTTTCTAATGAAACACGTGCTTCCTCTATAGATTAGTGAACCCTCTGATGAGGATTCCGTGAGAGAATCTTGAGGATCTTGTATATCCCCATCTGGTAAATGTTTCCTTTTTGACTTGATGTATGATGAGCCTTGATGAATTCTTACTTTCCTTTAATGTCCAATGAGGTTCCCAAGAGCTATATCCTTCATGTTTGACTGCCCTGTACTTTTTATCCTTCTACCCTTCATGATTCCCCATGGTGATATCACAAGCTATTGCTTCCAATGATTTCATGAGGATGTAATGCATCTTATTATTTATCTTGGTCATATCCATAACAAAATATTTAGGAGCTTATGATAATACCCTTTTGTGAAGGAGACCATCACAAACATAGTAGAGATTTGTTACTCCCTCTTTCCTTGGTCATTTTCAACTAGCTCCATCTTTTCGTTGACATGTGTTTTCTTTCCATAATCTTTCCATAGTGTTGAATCTTAGCTATAGCATTCTATCTTTCTTGAGGAAAAAACTTCCCTTTCCTTTCTGCAAATGTTTGAGTCCTTTATCCTTTAACACCTTTTCCCACAACTTCTCCTTTTTCTATCTTGCATAGATACCAAAAGTTGTTAAATGAGGTAACTTTCTTGTCCCAAGGACACTTGTTACCTTTATTATCAATTAATGTATTTAAGAACAATGATGATTATCTTCTCATTATCTCCCCTAGATATTAGAATTGAGATCTTGTGAAGATATCCCTTCATTTTTTGATACCTCTACTTTTGTGTGGATCAGGTCTAGAAGATATGATCTTTTCTGCATTTCTAGAGAATATATATTCTAGCATTTCATATATCTCTTTGATGTCTCCTCTCCTGCTACATAGGGATGAGAGGGCCTTTGACTAGTTTCATCATAATCCTATGAGTCCCTTGATCCTTTTCCATGCATTCAAATAATGCTTGACCTTCAGAGACTTTTTCATAGATATTAATGACTTCTCTTCCAAGGAATATATCTATCCTCCTTTCTCAAGCAAGTAATTTCGATAACCCAACTAGTTTATAGATCTCCTTTCAAACACGAAGCAATTTAAACAAACTTGGTTATATAATGGAAAATACTTACTTGGCAAGTTAAGATGAAATCTTCACCTTCATCACATTGAAGATGCATTGATGCTTCTTTCGAGTGATCTTCAAGTTGATTTAATTTTGTTTCTCTATACATTGTAGATCCTTGTGGTCTTGTTATAAAGTTTAATCCTTCTTCCTTCTATAGAATCCTATATGCTTTGATTTGTAGATCCTTGAGTCATACTATTGTGTCATTATTTGTACCATTCTGCATTCAATCGAGATTACTTGTGCCCTTATGTTTGACTGAGATAGCATTGAGACTCTTACTAGGATTCCATCGAGATTGTATCACCAAAATGCAGGATCAAGAACATGTGACTATGATGATATTGATTTCCTTTCTATGTTGATAAATTCAACACTGAACCATATTCTAATATGTCACTGAAACTTTGTTTTATTATCCTTACTGTAATCCGCATTTCGCATCAAAACTTTGTCCAAGTTCTGTGTACTCTAATCTAGGTTGAACCAATCACTATTTGGCACATCTATGGTATGTCATCCAATTATAAAGGTGTGTATAGCAGATCATTCAAACTACTACATAGAGTGACACTGTAATCACTGTAATTTTTCCCAACAAAAATAGAGTTTCGTATCTAAGATGTATTGAGATCCTCCTACCTATGATTGTCCCAAGACATTAATGTTGTGATATGATCTTGATGTCACTGTTACCTTGACTTTCATTCCCATATTTTCCTTATACTGTAACCATAACTTTGATACCATGTTGAGAATTAGGTAGGGAAAATTTCAATTCAAATTCACTTTCATCGATTACTACTTTTGGACTTCTTAACATTATCTTTGTTCCTTAGTTCATGTTTAATAGATCAAAATAGAAATAAAACCAATACGACAATGACACAATAATTAGGCTCCAAGCTAGGGCTAAAACCCCTTCCCTTGAGGGGAAAACCTACAAACCTCTTCTTCTAGATTCTTCACAAGATGACTACAAAGTGTATGAAAAAACCTTGATATATACTACCTCTCGTAGACCAAGGCATAGTCACCCTTCTTTCTTGCTCATTCTGCACCATGTTGCACTAACAACTTGTCTTCTCCTTAGCTCTGAGGATATCTCTATGACTGCTCGTCTTTCACTAAACTGAGTCACCTATCCACAACCTATATCTCCATCTAAAATTGATCCATTATCTTCACACTCATGCTAGCAGAGACTTTTGATCCATGATTTGTCTCTCCATCCAAAACTAATCCATTGTCTTGACACCTGAACTGGAAGCGACATTGGCACCTATCCTGGCATCCAAACTATCTTCGTTCTCTTTTCACTTTCTCACTTTCCATTCCTTCACTTACTGACCCTTTCACACGTACTATCCAAAGCCTCACTCTTCCTGTACCATACCTCCAAAAATCTCAGAGAAGTTGTCTGAGTTACGTGTTCTATGGAAGTCATCTGAGTTGCCTTTATATAGTTGTTGGTGCCTATACTGGAGGTGACATGAATTAGTGAACTGATATGTCTTTTATTCTGAGCTGACATGAGTTACACACACACACACACACACACATATATATATATATATAGATATATTGAGGTTGGTATTTAACAAACAATGTCTCTTTTGTTGAATCCGACATGAAGTCTCCATCATATATATATTGAAGCCAACATAGGATGATTGTTCTTGTCTATTCTAGAGCATTCTTACAAGTCTAACAACACTTCATATACATAACTCTGAATTACAAATTTATGACAACATGACAAATTCCTAAAGACATCAAGAAAAATTCTTTGACCTATAATAAAAACTCCTTGCTCATGAAACCCATGATGCAAGTATTACAAAATTCATTTTATTATCATTGTCTTATTCATAGATTCATAATTTCAAGTCATTATGAAGACCGAAACCTAGTTACAGTTTTTAATACAACATAAGGAAGAGGTGAGCCTACATAAGACTCTTTGAGAGAACAACAGAATTTGAAGAAGCCTCCGTGAAGAAGCAACAAAGATAAATCCAGTTATGGAAAAAAAGGCCAAGATTTTATTTAAAATAATTTTTTTAGTGCTCAACGCTCCCATGCTCAAATATCACATGTGTTGAATTAAGAGAAAAGAAACTGGTCAAAATAACATTGCAACGTTTCCCATGAACAAAAATGACATTGCAACGCTACCCATCAACATCGTGAAATGTGCTGACAGGATATAATCCGAAGCACAAAGCACCAAGTCACTTGAGCACATAAGGCCAATAGGAAAAGTCAATGTATTATTTGGAAAACAAGTGTTGGGGGGTGGAACCATCGTTGAAGTATGGAGCCTGTATTTTAGAGCAAGCAGAAGGTATAAAAATATCAATGAATGAGATAAATCGAGATCCTTTTTAATGGGATTCGTAGATCGTTTTTTCCAAAAAAAAAAAAAACTTAAAGTCAAAGGATGTCATACTTTATTCATAGTATTCGCAAAGGATTTTACTTTTGTAAAAAAATGTGATTGAAATGATTGAAAGCTAATGGAATTTATTACAAGAGATTCGTGGGTATTGATTAAAAAAAACTCGTGTTCTTATTAAAAAAAGGTTTTAAGATATTGTTTTCAAAAGGATCGTGTAATTATTAAAAGGGTAATGTAATTTTTTTCAAAAATCCAAAACGATATTGTTCCAATCAATTTTGGGCATTGTGATATCTGTTTAGAAAAGGGGTTTTTGAAAGATGTTTTGAAAGCATTGCCTTTGTAAAAAAATTGGACTCTTCTATTAACATAGAACCCATCACAAAATTTTATTTCCAGACAACCACTATGTATGCAAGTACATTTACTAGTTGAGTCACAGTCAGTCAACACTCAACAAATGGAAAAATCAAAGAGGCCAATATAGAAGCAGCAACTAGAGATGTATGAAATTTTTTTGAAAAATATGGAAGTGAAGAGGCAAACGCATGCCTTCACATTGGCATGCACAAAAGTATCTATGGATGACAACATTCTTCCTTTCATTTCATATGCCATCAAAACCGAGGATGCTCGGGACACCCTTGAGAGGCGTTTTGGTGTAAGGCGCAGCATTGAAGTTGAATATGAAGGTAGATCTATAACAATATGTCTACAACGAGATGAAACTTTTGTTGAATCCTACTTTCCTGAATCACAAGTGGATGATGATTGTGAAAATTTTGCAAAAGAAACAGAGAAGGAGGACATAAATGTTTGTGATTCCACTATGCAAACCTAGAAGTGGATGAAGATTTTGTGATTCCAATGACAGAGCTTGCTTATGAAAATGAAGCTTCCACTAGAGTAGTCAATGCTATGGTGAATCCAACAATTAATATTGCTGATGTAAATTTTGATGAAGTATTATTGCCTAAAGATGAATGGTTGAAGATGATGAAACATAAACATTAGATCGACATGATGTTATTTAGTGAAAAAAGTCCATTTGAGTCTGAAAACCAAGTGGAGGACAATGTGTCTGTAGTAACACACGTTAGTAAAAAAGTGGAAGCGACAAAGATACAGACAGAGAAAAAGATAGAGGTAGAGGCAAAGAAAGAAGTCCACAAAGTGAAAATATATATAGAGGCAAAAGCATAGGTGTAAGTGCAATAGGAGAAAACTCTTATTATGGAGCAGAAGGAACATAACCAATGTGGTTAGGAAAATATTTTTAATTCTAACATTCATTTCCAATGTGCAGGGACACAGAACGATTATTAAGAAGAGTTAAATTTCCTAGAAGAATGACATGCAAGACCATGCCTTAATAAAATTTTCATAAAATTTGCATAAATGAACCTTGAAGACAACTTGGATGGTGAAAAAATTAATCAAATTTTCAAGTATTGAAGTCCTCAAGAGATGAAATTATATTATGGTCTTATGTTGCAACAGATTGATGATGAAAAGAACACAACAAAAGATTACATGTTGTAGAAGTCATCATACAAGTTGATATTTGAAGGAGTCCAAGACATGCTTACACAACCTAAAACAATGGAAGACCTACACGAATAAATGAATAAACTTTAATTTGAGGCCTACAACAAGAAGATAAAGCTGAAACAATTTAGAGGCTACACGGTCTGGAAGAAGAGAAGAAGAAAAGTAAATTTAGTTGAAGTCATTTTTTTAAATTGTAAGCCCAATTGAGACATAGATGAGTAGGAATCTTAATTGAATTTTTATGTGGTTATAATTAAGGGGGAGTGATGGAGAATGGAATTTCAACCACCTGCTAGATGTCAAAATTGTCTATCCAAATGTCCCAGTTTAGTTTTAGCTAGTAAAGTTTAGTTCAATCTCACTATAGTAATTTAGTGCTAATGTCTCCAATGTAATCTTATTTAACTCATCCATAATACTGAAAAGAGTAATCATCTGCTACACAATTTTCATTTCTTATCATATGCCTTTCCTATTCTCATCTGAACTTCATTGGAAAATTAACATAAATATAAGTTTTGATCAATGTTATTAATTTCTACTCCAAAACCATGATCTACAAATTCATGCCTCTCTTGTGAAAAATCCCAATCAATGGATATGTCTATCCAAAGAGACATATCCAGAGAGAATAACACAAGATAGTTAGTAGAATAACTCTCTTTCTATTAAATTAAAGCGTAAGAACATAATGATAATACATTTTCATAGTATCTACACATAAACAAACATCCAAAATTGCTTCCATATTGAGAACCTAGATGCCTTCATTAGAAAATAAAAAACAACGAAGATGACATCATCATTAGCTCTAGAATAATAATTTAATAGTTTTTATGAAGTAATATGTACAATCTATTTAATTTAGACAATCTTTTATATATATATATATATATATATAATCTATTTCATTTGCAGATAAGATATATTATTTGTAAATAATAGATTATGGTGCAAATGATGAGAACAATCTATTTGATTTTGCAAATAATGTATTTAATTTAAATTATCTATTTCATTTGCAAATAGTTTTGCAAATGAAATAGATTATGACGCAAATAATTAAGTTGTAAGGTGTTCCTTTCGGAAGAACTCTCCAAGTGGTCCCTCTACACCGTTATACATTGTCAAATCCATTGATAGATGATTGAACAATATTCTTCCATCAAATTGATTCCTCTTGATTTTAGTCACTGTGTTGTCCATCAAAACAGTTAGAGAAATTATGTAATGCCTTTTAGGGATTTTCTCTATGATAGTCGAGCATAGCCCATAGTCAATGACAAGTAGTGATGATGTCTTCCTGGTTGTCTCCTTTGGAACTACTAATGAATTAGGCAATGGCTAGAGGTCGATGAAAGATTTCTTTGATATTGTGTAGTGGTCGTTGAGTCAACATCATAAGGTGGTGGAGGCAGAGTTTCCAAGAAGAAGTTGTCAAAAGTCTTACTAGCTAAGCTCACTGTGTTTCTTTGCATTTCATAAGGGAATTATTCTTATGCTTCAAACCCTTCTAATCAAAGTGTCATTACATAATTTTCCTTTCAATTTATTTAATTGAGAACACCCTTTGCTACTCTATCAATTTCATTGAGATATGTGTGCGGTGAAATTGATTGATTTTTGCAAAGAGGGGATGAGTAATAGATTGAATCCCTAGAGAAAAAAACTGCAGTTGAGGGTCAATCCCATTGACAGGTAATTGGATGAGGAGATTGATGGATTGCATTGTAAAGTTTCATAGCTTAAAAATGTATGCCATGCATCTCATAAATGTTAACCATTGGTTGTCCATAAACCCCAATAAAGGGATCTTGTATTCTATTATGTACTGAAATTGCTCCTTAATTTCGAAATAGTTTGTGAAGGTAATATTGGCCTTTTCTATTATTTTCATCAACTTCCAAATAGCTTAGGGGATAGAGTCAACGGCTAGATTCCATAATGGAATTCTTAGCTAGCTCGTAAGGATGAATTCTCTCAATATTTTATTTTCTTCAAAATGATTCTTAAACTTATTAGAAATGTAATTGTATTAGAAATATATGATCACCCTCTAAGGGATTTTGGGAAAACTGTATGGAAGAGAAAGAATGAAAAGAGAGGATATCCTCATGCTCAAAACCTTCATCTCCCTATATGTAGGTTAACATGTCATAACAAAAATTACGTGACTATAGTATGATGAAAATATTTATTTTCTTCCTTGTTAGAAGTTGTTTTGATAAACACGCCTCAGGCTCAAGGTTTAACCACATAACACAAAATTTATTATGTTGAAGTGTTACGCTTGATGAGTTTCTGTTATGCAAAAGTTTCATAGGACTTACATTGTCCCTTACCCGATTTTGAAATGCTATTCAAGTGGGGCAAACGAGAGGAAGAGGGTAAACCCCAATGGATGGCTTAATTTTTACTTTTGGGTTACCTAGTTTTTGGCTAAATTGCATGTAAGATGGAATGCGATGTACATTATTGTTTCAGAAATAGAAAATTTGACAAGCATATTTTGAGACATTAAGAAAATAATGCAGGACTATATAAATGGTTCAACTATCGGTTTTTAATTATGATAGAAGTGTCAAGGAAATCCTCTCTTTTGGATTACTTCCTCAACTAAAAATATATCATTTTAGGCTTTTCAATTGAACTGGTGCGAAATGCAGATTCTAGGCTCACATTTTGCATTCACTTCCCTATTTTTGTGTGAGCTGTAGGTATTAGGCTGGAATTTTGCATTTACTAACTTATTTTTATAGGGAAAAGAAGTCTATCAAAAAAAATTAGAATGAAACTGAGATCTATTTCCAAATTTTGTTTGAGAATCAATAAATTACAAAAGGGGTACACTATTTGTATATAATTTTGACAACGAAGGATTGACTAGAACCCTTTTCTGGATTATTTATGTAATGATTCCATTTTTATTGATTAAGAAATTGTTATGTATTTCATTGTAAAAGGAAATGGAAGGAAACCTGGAAATAGGAAAAGCCGACAACAAGGGTGTATCTTAAGTGTTTTCATGTGAAACTATTGATCAATATGATGTGAGAAGCTCGTAAGGTACTAGTTCTTGGTTTAGCTGCTAAATATTGTGGCCGTGTGAGTTGGACCTAAATTATGCAGAAGCTAAAACTTTTAATAGTTATACTTGCCAGTTATTTTTCCATGGTCCATTTAGATCAAGGATTAGGTTTCAACACTGGAACTCTAAATCTTTTTCAGCATTTTCTTTCATTAATTCAACCTTCATTTCTAGATGTTGTTTATTCTTGAAATCAATAATTCTTGGAACATTTGGGTTTACAAATTGGAAACAATTAAATCAATACTCTCTTAAATTGTAGAAGTAAATCAATTCTATCACATTGTTGAATTCTCAATCCATGAGATAACTACAATTGAAATTAACTCACTGACACATTGATAATTTAATACAGGTTTTTGATTTTTTATTCTTGATAGCTTCAATGAACTGTTAGTTTAAGTCAGATAGAAAGGATTCTTTGCTCTCCGCTATAACCGAAATAGAAGAAAAAATCTGTCATTTACAACATTCTCATATATAATCAAAATAGCAGAAAAGTCTTAGGTTGTTTACAATATTGCAAAGTTATATTCTACTAAATGGTTGCTTCCTATTTTTACGGGTATTTATTATTAGCTTAAATATCTCATTTATGTAGATTATTTTAAAAATTTTCCTTCGTTATCTGATTATGTAATGACACAATTTTTTCAGGAAATGACAATCATCAAAGCTCAAGGTGGGGTTAAGAACAACATGAAAAGATTAAATAGAAATGTAATACAATATGCTTTTAACAATGTAATTCAGGTAATTATCTTCGGTTTGTTATGGTTCTTCATTTTATATATGTTATCGGAGGTGTGAAGAAGATGAGCAATTGTATTAAAAGTGACAATGAACTTCTTTTTCTAGGGTTTAAAATTAACAGAATTAATTAAGGTTTTGTTTATATGAAAGAAAAATATCGTCCTTTGGAATTTCGAATAAGAAAAAAAAAAATTTTTGATTTTGGAAAGGAAGATAAGTTGATTTTGGTCAATCATAAATAGAGCACAATGAACTAGAGGTTCTTATCTGTTTTTGTCCATCAAAAATTGTGTACTCTATTTTAAATGAGTTCTATGCATTATTATACTAAATTATAAGGACGTTAACCAGACTTGTTTCTAAGCTACCAGTATTCCAAATTAGAAAAAGAAATGTTATGGTAATGAGCAATATCTTGTTGTTGATATTGGAACAGAGGGTGCCTTAGAAAGTTTGTATGTGGTTGTCTCCTGGAGATGAAATGCACTTACTCTATGATAGGTAGAACGATATTGTTTTCTACGAAGCTGATGATTCCGTTTAACAGGGGGAGGCACACTGAGGGGTTACATGTGGTTTTTTTTTCACATGTTAAATGTTTCGTTTTAATAGGAGATTCCAAAAGCCACAAAAATTAGAGTTGTGGTGCTACTATGATCTGATTCTAACATAAGTTAAACACGACTGTAATAGCGAGGACGAGAGTGCTCCATCTGGGATCATGTTTAGCATCGGCTGTCAATTATTCTTGACCAATGATGTTGCCTTTTTTTTGCTTGTACGTGTGTTATTTTTAACGGCATTTTAGTCTCCTTTAAGAAACATGAATATTAATAAGAGGGAACACTCCATATTTTCTATCATTGGACAAAGCAAAAGGTCGTATTTGGTGATTTATTCTCTAAACTAATTTCCTTCATTCAGCTTTCTTTTACAGTATTATGTACAATTTTTAGTAACTTTCATTTTACAATTTCCTTGTTGAAATTTTCCATTATCTATCTTAACACTATTGTTTTCATTTTTAACTCCATTTACCAAATCCTTAAGAATCAGTCTTGCTTGATCTACTCACCTTCCTTCTATAAACTTTGTTATTCCTTCATGAGGTTTATTGAATATACAAAGTGTGAAGTGTCATGATAAATATGAATTGCAAATGGGGATTCCCCCTTTTCTCTTACTTATTAATTTAGTTATTTAAAAAAGAATAGAAAGTGAGAGGTGACATGGAACATTTCCTTTGTGCATCCTTAAGTTGACATCTTGCTCAGCTGGACTTGAGTGATAAAAATTATTGATCCCTACCTAAAATTAATTCTCACAAGGTTCTAACTATGTGAAGAATGGAGACAATTCCAAATATTGCCTAGATCATAAAATGATCTGATTGAACTCTAATTGGATCACCGATTGTGGAACTATGCATTTGCTATGGATGATGCATTGTAATAGAAGGGCATGGATTCTCTCTGTTTTATCCTAGTTAACTAAAAACATGCTAGCTCCCCAGGTCTTGGAGCCATAAAAGAGAATTTGTTTGTTTATTGGTTCTAAGAGGTATATCTCACACAAGATATCTCTAGGAATTGGAGTTGAAATCACTCTCTTGAATTAGGCAAGTGAACCATTTTCCTTGTTAAGGGTAGGCTAGAAAGCATGCCTCAAAGTGAACCAAGGCCCTAATTAGTAGACCCCCATGTATTTGTATGTCTTGGTAATCAAAATATCATCCCCTTAGAAGTAGAAGTGGTAGTTGGTGAGAGCTTGTTGAGACACATTGAAGATTATAACCTTTGTTATATGAAGTTTAATTGTGAACTATCAAAGGTCACAAATGTTGGATAAGGTGGAAATTTGTGTTTGTAGAACTAAGATTAATTTTTAATTGTCAAAGGTTCCAAATGTTGGATAGGGAATCATTATGTCTTTGTAGCTCCTCAAGCTAGTAGATGAAGAGGATTATATTATCGAAAAATGAAAACAAGGACATCAAGATGTGGTATGGAAGACAACCATCACCAATATGCATCATAGATCCATATTGCCCCATATATGTTAATAATTGACTCCTAAAAGGTTGAAAATTGGAATTTTCTGATTCACCTAGGTGCTCAATAGATCTCGGGTCAAGATGCATTTATGGTAGTTTATGAACTGTATAGTGAAATTTTACATATTTTCATTATTGTAAACATTGTTATAGTATGAATCATGCGATTGAGGATGGTTGATTTTTGTTCTGAATATGTACTATGAAATTTGAATGAGATATCGCTTCTCATTTTTAGAAATTTAATTTGTTTAAGACATTGTTTTTATATGACAAAGGTTGATAATTAAAACATTAAGTTATTCTTGTGTTATGTTTAAAATAGCTATAAAATGCTTCTCATTGTGAAACTTCAGAATCTCATTTCCCATGGTGAATCCATTTCATGTTTCATTTTTCATTTGTCATTTCTAGTAACATATTTCCATATTTCTCATGGTTTTTTGTGTTCTTGCTTGTTTCATATTGTTGATCTCTGAGCTTCTTGAGGTTACTTAATTGTTGGCTTACAAACGTGTGATACAAAAATTCTTTTAGATAATGGAAACTTTTTGAAACTATTGATATGCATTTAGCTCATTGAAGAACTAGAGGTATATCTTTAAAAATATCTTTTGGATGAAGTATCAAGGAGAGAACACATTCACGTTTTGATCATTTCAATTTATTATTACTAAACTAAAGCAACCAAAAACAATTATCTTCGTGTTTTTATTGAACAAAGATTATCATTTTTGTGAATGATACTTATATTATATATCTTCCTATAGACAAAGTTAACATGTAGTAACGGGAGTAGTACTTGTATGAGTTTCACACTTGGATTAGGTAGAAAGTAACAATGTTAACATCTTACGATTGGTGCATAGTCGACATTATTTTCTAGATTTTTTGATTAATGATGTTTGGGAAGTATGGTTCTTTTAGGATCACATATTATTCACTTATTTACTCAAAACTTGTCTTTGATAATAGGGCCTAAGAAAAGTAAGAATTCTCTCAAAAAAGTAGCTCCAAGAAATGAGTCTGAATTTTACAACACTATAATTATTGCATAACAACACGGTGATGTTGCTTTGAATGGTGCTACAAGTCCCATTGTTATTAGAGAAGGGACTCTAAACCAAAAGGATAAAAAATTATAAACAAAACTAGATTTACAGAATGATAATAAGCTAGAAGTGATGAAATTGAGATCTTCCCTAAAGACACAAGGAATAAACCAATTAAATTGAAGTGTTACATGGGTTGATGAAAATAAATTGGAGAAGAGTGACCATATTGAAGATCTTGAGAAGAGGAATTTAAATAATTCAAGTAATTCATAGATTTTTGCTTTGCCTTCCTTGGAGAGCATGAGCCAGAGTGCAACATTTGGTAATGATGCTATGAGTTTGGAATATTTTAGAACAAAAGTCAATGAGGAAAATGTTAAGGCTTCCCAGCTTGAAGCAACAAAGGCTTTTGTAAAGTCACTAATCAAAGAAAAAAATGCATTTTCTTCAAGGGAGGTTGATTCTAGTCAAGAAAGTACATCAATATTTTTCTTTAACTATAATGATGAGATAATTACTTGTTTAGTCTCTAGGGTAAACAAATGGTCAACTTACAAAAATATTTTCTTAACATATTTCAAGGTATAAATTTAGTCTGGGACCAATTTGATATTAACTAACATGGTTGGGTCACCTAATAATAGCTTTCAGGGTTGGAAATTGTATATTTCTTGGTAGAGGTGATCAAGATTCCCAAAGACCCAAATTGATATAGAAAAATTTGGTTCAACGCAACCCGTATGGATAAGTTTATCTTCTATTGTGCATGAAGAACCTTATGATGCACAGGAGTGATGGTATGATAATACCTAAGATGACTTTAGCTTGGAGGTGAGCACTAGATAGCGCCAACAAACAAGTAATATTATAATGGGGTGTTGAATGTATGTTAATTTGTGAATTTTCAACTTACTCAATTTATGATGTTGATATCCGCATCTTTCTCCATTTTGAACTACATGGATGGCTTTACACTAATGGATTACACGTTAAATTGTGCCTCACCTCTATGGTAGAGTTGATAGTGATGTTGATGATTTTTTAATAGTCAATGGAAGAAGGTATCCTGACAAGATCGTTTCCGGAGGTGGCTTGTCAATTGGGATTGAAAGGGCTATAGCAAGTTGCATTTCACTTGCCTTCGCAGGAGTGGTTAGTTATCTAAGGTTGCCAACTCCAATTTCCTCTTTGGAGCAAGCTTTGGTATGAATTTGATTCATGAACAAACATAAACCATTATTAGATAAATGAATCCTTATTTACAAGATTTCCTTTCAAAGGGTCTATTATGATTGTGAAGCTAATCTAATATTGATTGATATTTAACCAAAAACGAGCAAGGAGATTGTCCAGAAAGGAAAATTGGGAAAATTATGTGCTCACTACTCATATTTGAGCACGAGGTTGATACAACGATGCATAAACTCATATTAATATTTTCTCTAAGTCCATCCAAAATCACTTGTTCCTCACTAAGTTTACTTGCATCATTATCATCATCATCATCACTATCCTATAATACAATGCCATCTTAATAACATGCCAATTAAACCATTTTTTAATATGAAATACCCTCATCAATCCATGAAACATCCTTAAGTGTATGTCATGTACCTATTTCTTGCACATATTTGTTTTATTTCCTTTTTAAGTACATGTATGCCAAATCATTGAATTTATTTCTATCCTATTCGAACATACACTTGATAAAAAATACATATATTTATTTCATCTTATGATACTTTATTCATAAGTTTCACCACCTAACACTTTCCCATGCATTTTCGTTATGTCCTTAATAAAGTATCATAAGTTTCACCACCTAACACTTTCCCATGCATTCGTTATGTCCTTAATCTATTTAAATTTTCATAGGTTAAAGGGTTTTGTACTATAATGTGGGGGATTCTCATTCCTTAAGTTATTACTCACTCAAATTTATTCGAACATACACTTGGATAAAAAATGCATATATTTATTTGATGTTATGATACTTTATTGATAAGTTTCACCACCTATGCCAAATCATTGAATTTATTTCTATCCTATTCGAACATACACTTGGATAAAAAATACATATATTTATTTCATCTTATGATACTTTATTCATAAGTTTCACCACCTAACACTTTCCCATGCATTTTCGTTATGTCCTAAATCTATTTAAATTTTCATAAGTTAAATGGTAATGTGGGGATTCTCATTCCTTAAGTTATTACTCACTCAAATTTAATTTAATTTTTCATAAGTTAAAGGGTTTTGCACTATAATGTGGGGATTCTCATTCCTTAAGTTATTACTCACTCGAATCTAATTCTTGTTGTATATAAAATTACCCTTGAGACTATAATCAACACCTTTTCAGCTAATGCACATAACCCACTACCTACACCTATGTGGTACTTTAATTATGGTATCATAATGGTTAATGGTTACAAAGGTTCTTTAGGGTGATGAATGTGGGATATATTTTCATATTATACTTAGTAAATTTGTTACAAGTCTCGTGGTATGTGAGAAGGCAGCTCTTTGGACCTTGAAATATGGTGATCGAGTCATCAGTTGCCACATCCCTTCAGCCCATATAGATTTCACACGGCCTGTCATATCTAATGCTTAGATGGTGGAGATTAGTTTAGCAAATCGAATGGTAAAGGCTTGTTTCTTGAAGCCCTAACCTTACCTCCCCACCTAGTCTACTTTCATTTGGGTCTTTCTGCCTGTGCGTTGTCTGAACCACCGTGCACCATGGACAGTAGGAAAAGATGATCGACAACTAGAAATTCTCCTGGAATTGTTGTAATTTTCACCCCTACAACCACAAGTTACCTTTAATGAAAGTTTGTTGTTAGTAGTTCTCATTTTTTTTCTTTCCATTGGGTCGTCTAGTCTTTTAAAATTCCCTCGTTCACTAGTTCTTTTATTGAATCCTGAGGGTATCCTTTTAGAGGTATTTTTTCATTTGCATGAGCCTAAACTCCGAGTTTGCTAACGGTTTGATTTCTATGGTTTCTGGTTTTCCGGACATGTTACCTTTTGACGCTGCTACCTTGAATAAATTTCAATGTGGCGTCCTCTTCATCCACCTGAAGGTGCACCAAAATAACCTAGCAATTCCTCGACCCTGGAGACTCTGCCTCGTTCTCAGGTAAATTCTAACTCTTACTTTTTTTCGAGGCATTATATCTATAATAATTTTGGTGTTCTTACATAGGTTAACAATCGAATGGTCAGCGATACTTACCCATTTTCTTACAATCTATATTTTGCCTAAATGGCATGTGTTTGTAGGATCAACCCACCGTATTTCTCTAGTTCCATTGTATTGATGTTCTCCTTTTTTTGTATTGGTTTGGCCCCAAGCAGGGGCTTAAAATTTTACCATTAGGCTTCAGACTTGTTTTGTCTCGTGGTAATCTCCTTTTCAAATCTAGGGTCCAAATGCACTGTCAGTTTACCCCATTGAGTACTGAGGGTTTATTTTTATTCTTGAATTTTGTGGAATTTCTAGTTAATCTTCCGTATAGGCTCTAGTACCAATCATCATTATGTTGTCCAATATCGAATACTCAAAACAGTAGGTGGGTGGTCATATAATTCATTTTCGAGGGCTACCTTTCATTTTTTCTATGTTGTTAAACTCTGCTTCTTGTGTTTTTTCTTTCCTACAGTCTGTCTTTCTGAATTCTGATGGATATATAAAAACAACTCTCTGCATCTAGTTAACCTGCATCAAGGTAATTAAGATGCCAATTATTTTTATATAAGATTTGTTTTATAGTGGACATGTAGTATTATCTTCTCTTATTTGTTTCCCTTAAATTCTATGCAGGTATGTTCATATACACAACATTATATTTCTACCTTTCTAAAGGGAAATTTCCACAACCGCTGACTATTACATATACTATCACAGGTCGATCTTCACTTAGTCACTTATTTTCACTGTCCATTCCGCATCTCATGAACTCGGTACCTAGTTTATCTCAAGAGCAAAGGATTTTTTCGAAGGTCCGCGCCGTTGATCTAAGCCATGGAAGAAATCTATTTTTTTCTTGCTTTCTTTCTTGTTTGAAGTGGACTCCACTCTATTCGGGATTATGGATATCAATGTATATTCATCTTTGATTTTCCTTTGTATATGTACTGAACTAAGCCCTTCTAGGAGAATATGTTGACATATTTAATCAAGTATACCTATATATATTTTTAATTATAATACTTCTCCTCGTTGGGAGTTCATGGTAATCTAATCCATCTCTCTTACTTTTTAAGTCTAAATACCTCATATTGTCTCTCTTCTATGTATCATTTGTGGGAGCATGGGTAGTAACACATGTATGGTTTTTAAGATTTATTAGAATGCTTCCTACTTTTCCTTAATTTGAGTGTCTATTACTATTGTAATTACACTGCTTATAATTTTGAATGTGTTCTGGAAAGTTTAAAAGTAGTGGATCAAGATGAGTTGTTGGTTTTAATTTTTAACATGGTACTCGTATTATTTTTAATGTGTATTACATATGATTTAGGACCGATAAAAAGATGAAAGATTCTTGCACACGGTTTTACAGTACAATTGTACATCCACGCCTCCCCTTATTATCTCAAAAATTGAGGGTTTTGACTTATATGGGAGTGCTAGAATGTTCATGTTGGTGCAACAATATTGAAACATGTACTTTCTTATTACATGTAGTACCTCCCCATGGAACGTTTCTATGCAGAGATGTTTTCCTTTCACCTCTCTCAAATTACCGACAAGTGTCAGGCATCTAGATAAGAAATTTTTGTACACACTGAGTCTATTTTACGTTTTGTTCGGTCACAGGGTTGGACAAAATCTGCTCTTTTTTTTCCATCTCTGTTTGATTTCTTAGTGTCAACCTCGCACGAGCGCATTCTTATATTTCTAACAATCTCCCAAAAAGGGGAAGAATCATTCAAATTGAAAAATACTTAATTTATTTATGCATACATCGATTCTACTATTCTGGGGATATTATGTTTACCCTGATAACTAGATCATGAGACATAATCTTGATTCTACGTACAACAACAATTCCTAGAGTTCCTTATATCATTATTGACATCACGAATATAAAATATAGTCATAATTTGATGATCATATCATACATGAATTCCAATCAATATAATCCCCAAAATTTAAGTTGACTATCATATTTGACATATATTCAAGTCAATATAATCCCTATAATTTTTATTTAATAATATTAAAAGAACATATACCAATCTCCACCATAGTAATACCAAATCTAATGCAACATGCTTCACAGATTATATCATTCTACTTGTACCCATTATCCACCCTTCAAGTCATGTTAAGACAACAAATTCTTTGAAGTATTGAATAGACACGTTCATTTTTTTTGTCTACCTAACATACTTATATTTACAAATATTTTCCTATATTGTCCTTTTCCAACTTAAGAGATTTTCTAAAAATCATCAAACCAAAAAAGACCAGGTTAAGAGTTGCCCCATTGTACTCTCTCTCTCTCTCTCTATATATATATATATATATACATTCATCTATTGTGTTGTTAGACTTCCCATGGAATCTAGCCTGCATCTATTTCTATTTAATCTACTCTACCAATTTAGATCAAATATTACAATTAACACTCCTTTCAATCAATCAAAATTCTCTTGTCATATTTATTTCAATTAATATTAACCTATTCCAACTGTGAGGAAGTTATAAAATATACCGATTAGTGGGCCTTTCCATGATTCAGTGTTACGATTTTGTAACTCACAATAATCTTGCGGCCTCTGCATTCACTACATATTGAGATTTCAAATTCTATCTAGATTCCTTTTCTATATTTAGGGGCCATTGCACTCCTTCCCTATTAAATTTACTTATTCTTGAAATTTACTTTATTCTTACTTACTTTCTACTTGCTAAATTTGATGTAAAGTTGATATCTTTCTGAGTATCAGTAGAATTGTTTCGAAGTGCTTCCATATTCATTTGGAGTTTGAGAATAACCCAGATATAATTATCATGTTACATTCAACTTAAAGACCTAAATTATGTTGGTTACATGAATATTACTCAAACTAATATTCTTGCATCATAAGCTATTATAAATGTTTTATCATAACTTACCTCCATTTTGCTGGTTCTTAATCTCAAATTTTACCCATCAATTCTACTACAATTCTTAATTACTTGACTCTTGCAATCCTCCATGTTCATTCTTGGTGTCAATTATTCTATTGTTTTAACCATTGTTTATGTGGATCCCCTCATTAAGAGACCTTTTAGCAATAAATTTCATTAATTCCCTTAGAATTTATTTTCATCAGTCATGAAGTCTATACTAGATGGCTATTATTGCATTGGACTTATCTATACTTGAGTTATATTGTTGACATATAGGTTTGTTATGGAACCAACACACAAATAGTTAGATCAACGACTTAAAAAATATCATCTTGGATGATACAAATGATAAGACCTCCTTTGTATATATAGGGGTCTAAGGGGTCACAATATAATTATAGCCTACATAATAATAATAATTTAAGTGCATAACACTAACATTTGTGGGTTTCTATGGGGCATAACAATAACAATAGCAGGCTTCTATAGGGCACAACAATAACAATATGGTGGTTACATGGGCACAAAATTAAAAATAAGGGGGATACACTAGTATTATAGAGACCTAACATGCCCCTCTCCTTAAAAGAAGTGTTGTCCTCAACGCTTGAGTAGTTCTTGATGATTTCATATAAAATTTTCTACCTCCCATGTAGAATATTCAATGGGTAAGTTCTTCCACTTAATGATATACTATAAAATTGATCGATTTCATAGCTGTAAAATTCTTGTTTCTCTGACTGATTCATGCTCAAATATGATTTTTTACTTCTTCTTTAATTTTTTGCAACAAAGTTTGAATTGGAAGTTTGTCACCTATAACCTTCTTTATGCATGAAACATGGAAAATTGGATGTACTTAGGGAGATGGAGTAAACTCCAATTTGTATGCCATAGTAACAATGTTTTGCAACACCTTGTAAGGATCATAGTACCTAGGTGATGATTTCTTATTCTTCTTAGCTTGCTTGAGAAATATTTGTTTGTATGGTTGTAGCCATAAAAATACCCAGTCACCTACATCAAAACTTCTTTCACTTTGATGTTGATCTGCCTGTTGTTTCATTCGATTATGTGCCAGAGTGAGGTTATCCTTTAAGAGTTTGATAACTTGTTGTTGATTCTCGATGCAATATTCCACTACTTGAACCTTATAATTTTATCTTAAATATGATGTGATGGATGGTGGATGATATCCATAAATTTCCATAAATGGGGTCATTTTTGCTACAGTATGGAAGGAAGTGTTATACCACCATTCAACTAGAGGTAACCACTCGACCCATTATGTTAGTTTGTTAGGTACAAAGCATCGAAGATATATTTATAAAAAATTTCTCACTATCTCAGTTTGCCCATCAGATTGAGGATGATAAGATGTGATATGAGCTAATTGAGTACGAAGTCAAGAAATAATTCTGCCTAAAATTTTCTAGTGAAAATGAGATCTCTTCCACTTACTATAATAGTTGGATTTCCATGAATCTTTTGAATTGTTTCCATAAGTGCAGTAGCAACTATGTTGGCTTTAAAAGGATGAGATAATGAACAAAAGCATGCTTACTTTGTAAGTCTATCAATTACACCATGATGACACTCTCTACCTCAAACTTGGGTAAATCTGTGATAAAATCCATTGATACCTCCTCCCAACACTGACTTGGAATGGCTAAAGGTTGTATCAGACCCGCAGTCTTAACTTTCTCAACTTTATTTTGTTGGTAAACCAAACATCTGCCACAAATTTATGAATATTAGATTTAAGGCCATCCAAAAAAATTCCTTCTTGACCCTATGGTAATTTTTAAAAAATACTAAGTGCCCCCCAAAGGGAGAGGTTTGTAATTCCAAAAGAATATTTTGTTTGAGTTGGAAACTCTTACAAAGGTATAAGCGATCTTTGTACTGCAATTAATCATTTTTTCAGCTAAATGTATCATATGTACTCAGATCTTACTGCAACATTTGAATGAGTGACCACACCTCTTCATCATTGTTCTATTCATCCTATTCATCCCTTGCTTCGGTTATGCACTCAGGTTGGATAATAGAAATGGTGCAAAGCAATGCTTCCACATCCTCATCCATGCTTGAGAGTGCATCTACAACAACATTTTTCTTCCCTTTTTTGTAGATGATTTCAAAGTCATAACCCAACATATTTGTCACCCATTTTTGCTACTCTTCTAAAGATAATCTTTGTTCCAAAAATTATTGAAGACTATCATGATCTTTGTTTATCTTGAAGTGTCTTCCCAATAAGTATGGGTGGAATTACTTTAGTGCTTGTAGTATTGCGAACATTTCCTTCTCATAAATAGGTTTGTGTAAATACTTTCCTTTGATTGGATGACTTTCAAAAGCAATGGGTCTTCCTTGTTGCATTAAAACAACACCAATTCCATTTCTTGAAGCATCACATTCCACAATAAAAGTTTTTGTGAAGTCTGGCATAGCTAATACCATTGCTTGGCACATTTCCTCTTTAAGATTTTCAAAGGCCTTCATTACTTCTAAATTCCATGAAAATGCATCTTGCTTCAGTAATGATGTTGGAGGTGCTGCTATTCTCCCAAATTTCTTTGAAAACTTACGATAATACCCTGTCAACCTGAAGAATACTTGAATATGATTTATGGTTGTGGGGATTTTCCATTCCTTAATAGTTGTAATTTTGTAAGGGTATACCTTAAGACCCTCATGAGATACAATATGACCCAAATATTCCACCTCTTGTACTACAGAGAAACATTTGGAGGTTTTTTCATATAATTGTTCCTCCACCAATAGTTTCAGCACCTTGTCAACATGTTGAACATGATCCTTCCAATAATTGATTTAGATTAGTATATCATCAAAAAATACTAACACAAATTTTCTATGGAAGGGTTTGAAAATCAAATTCATCAAACCTTGAAATGTTGAAGGTGAACTAGTGAGGCCAAAATACATGACCAAAAATTCATAATGACCCTCATGAGTTTTGAATGTTTTTTACGGAATGTCTTCAGTTTTCATTCTATTTTGATGATATCCTTAACGAAGATCCTACTTGATGATGTAGATTACTCCATGTAATTCATCCAACAATTCATCAATTATAGAAATGGGAAATTTATCTTTAATCGTCAGCTTAAGCTCCCTATAATCTAGACACATACACCATGATCCATCCTTCTTGTGCACCAATACTATTGGAGAAAAGAAATAAATTTAACTAGGTTGAATTATATCAGCCTCTAACATTTCGGTAACCATACATTTGCTTTCACTCTTTTGGGAATAAGGATATCTGTAAGGTATGATGTTTGGAGGAACACTTCCTAGAAACAAGTGAATCACATGATTATGATAATGAATAGGTGGGAGTCCTTTGGGAGTGTCAAACCCCTTGGAATGATTGTCCAAGAATTTTTGGAGATCTAGAGAAATAGATGATTTCGATGTTTGCACCCGTGGTCAACATAATTGTGAAATTACGCCCCGTTGATATTATTCAGAATCCTTGTGATGCCATTACATCTGATTATCTTTCTTCGTTTCCCTGTAGTACCCCTTAACTCAAATTCCTTTCCTTCCCAAAAAAAATTCAATAAAAGTTCTTGAAAATTGAAAGTTACCATCCCCAAAGATTGTAACCATTGGACTCCTAGTAGAAAATCAACACCATGCATTGGAATGGAAAGCATTGGACTATTCAATACATATTTCCCCATGGTTAGCTTCATATTATGGCACTTTTCAAAGAAATTTATAGTTCCTCCATTTGCAACCATCACTTGACACTCTGGTGCTGGATATAGGAAGCAATTCAATTGATTGGCTATCTTACAATGAATAAAATTAAGGTTACTACTCAAATCAATCCGCACTATTAAATTTTTCTTCTTGATATATCCTTCTACCTTGAGAGTTTGAGGAGTGGTAATTCCCACCAATGCATTACAAGATATGGTCATATTCATTTAATCTTTCTCTAGGGTTTGTTCCTGGTGTATATCCTCCTCTTTTGATGTTTCTTTTTCCTTTTGTTCCTCCTCATCACAATCTATTTAGAATATTTTTTTCTTACCACACTTATGAACTTTATTGTATTTTCTATCACAATTGTAACAAAGCCATTTTGCTCTTTTTTCATCCAATTTTTGTGGTGTTAGCCTTGTAGGTTCTGGAAGACTCGGAGTAGAAACACTTCCCTATTTATGTTGTGGCTCGTAGACTTCCTTGTTGCCATAATTTTTCTTTCGGCTTTTCTTGCCACCCTAAATTCCTTCTCCAATGAATCATGTTCCCAAAGGCGAACCTCATGTTGGATGTTATATTTTAAAGTCCCTATGAAGAAATCAATCATATGCTCCTCTGGAATATTAGTTACCTTAATATTCAATTTTTGGAAGTGTTCAATGTGCTTTGCCATTGAACCGTTTTTTTGAGATTTATCAAATTAGCTAAAGAAGGTGTTGCTCTTTGTATCTTCATAATGTGCTATCATTTCCTTTGTAAAATTCTACTTGGTCACAAGTGGTTTATAAGAACAAATCTATATATACCATACAAACTGATTGGGTTCTAAATATAAATATGAAATACATACCTTTTGTGAGGGTTGCAAATCATGTAGATCAAAATATTGCTCCATCTGTAGTATCCAAGTTATCAGATCCTTGCTATCAAACTTCCTCATATATATATTTAGAATGTGGTGGTCCTAAGAACCCACAATGGAGTCTCTAAAATCATAATCGATATTCCTTTTGTCTTCATCATGATTTTCATGGATTTCCTTGTCACCACTAGCACACCTTTCTTCTAGCAAAATTGCCAAACCTTCCTTCAACCCCTCTATCATGACATTCATCATTTATTCTATGTCTGATTTTAAACCATCATGCAAAACTCACACATCCCTTTTCATACCATATATATTAACATTCATCATGGCTTCCAATTCATTTTTTGTTACTTTTTGTGAGAGCGAAATTTGTTGCACTTGGTCTCGTAAATTTCATATATCATGTTGCATTTCTTCCTTTTCTTCATGTGTCATAGAAGAGATTTCTCGTTGCTTACTATGTGTGTCCATTTTTTTTTTGAGGAATTTTGGAATCTAACAACAATATCTATGCCTCAATAATCCCCTTGAACCATGTCAAGCTGATTTTTCAAACAAAAGTTATGCAAATTTGTTTAAAAAATGCACACATGTTTCTTGCTTTTAGGAGCTCTCTCTTGAAACAGTTTTAACTCTGTAATTTCGGATCTCCAAGTTCTCAAATTTCCTCTAGTGGTAGCTCTATGAGGACTCTTTTCAACCCCACAAGTTTTATCAAGATTGGATTCTTCAAGAAAGAGTTATGCCAAATCTCCCATGATGACCAGATTATGGACTAGTTAAGTAGAGTGAAGTTGTATGGGATGCCACATGTAAGTGTTTCAACCTTTGGCCTTGAAATTTCTACACGCAAAAGTACACTCCATGAAAATTCATCTAGATTTTATAGAATTCAAATCTGATACTTGAAAATGAAAGGTATGATGATTTTCCTCAGGTCACCTGTTTGAGACAAAATTATGGAGCCCAAAAAAACCCTAACTTCCTCACAACAAATCTCTAAAATTATAGCAAACCAAGATCTGAAATGTTTACAAGAAGTCCTATGATACATCATCTCCACGTGAATTTTGTTTATGCTTTTGAATCCTTGTATAAAATAATTTATAGCGAAAAATATCAAGATGACATGTTTGAAGAAGAAAAATCCTAGAATCCAAAGCTCTTATACCAAATGTTATCAAACCAGCTCAGAAATAGATAGATCAACGACTTAAAAATTATCCTCTTCAAGGGGGAAACATCCTTTACATTACATAAATGAAAAATTATTGGATGATACAAATGACAAGACCTCCTTTGTATATCTAGGGGTCTAAGGGGTCACAATATAATCAGAGCCTACATAACAATAATAATGTAAGGTCACAACAATAACAATACTGGGCTTCTAAGGGGAACAACAATAGAAATATGGGGGTTACAAGGGCACAAAAATAATAATAAGGGGGATACACTAGCACTATAGGACCCAACAACGTTTTTCATATATGTTATAATTATAAGTATTCCATATCTCCATTTAACTTTGAGAAAAATTATCATTGAGAAAGCCTAGATAGTTCCCTTGCATATGCCAATACAACATATATTTTTCTTCATGTATTATGGGGTTCTCGAATCCCTTTATTTCCTTTTGTAATTTCTATATAAGCATTATTTGTGTATATTCTGTGTTGTTTTCTTTTTTTAACATGTAATGCTCTTATTATTGTGAGTGTTTCAAAATGCTTCTATATGGTTCTTCCTTTTTCGTCTTGCTACCCATACCTAGGTCAAATTTATCTTCTAATAGGATTCAAAGATTTATTTATTTTACCATCAATTATTTCCTTTATTTACTCTCTCAGCAAGGTTCTTGGCCAACATCCAATATATCTGCAAGGAGGTAGTTTATACTGGTCAAGTGATTACATTCCATAGGTATCTAGTATGACAATCAAATATTACTTACTTTGGCACCAATGGTATCTTTTACCCATTTTCATACCTATATCCTCCTCGAAAATCTATACTATATGTTTAACATAAAACATCTTTATGCATAGCTACCCTATGGATATTGATTTTTTTTTCTTTTCCTCAAATCAACTATTAATAGGAAATCACCGAGCATATAATCCTATGCTTTTCAGGGTGATTTCAAATACAACACCCTACCTTATCTCTTTAAACATAATTATCTGGCGTTTTATATTTGCTTAGACATGTAGGAATTGTTACCTTACTTCATTTACACTTGTCTACGCATATACTTCCTCATCGTTACAAACCATAGATAAATCCTCCAAAAAACATTTTTCTCTCCTATGCACCCAACATATCGGTTTTGGTAGGTACGGGTAGCCCCCAACCATAATTCAAATAGTATTTTTATATACATACTAAGATTTATTTCAATCACTCATGGCATGGTTCTTTTACTTATCTTTACTTTTATTCTATATAAATTTCTTTTTCTTCGTCATATGGTAAGGAGCTTTAATATGTTAATTTTATCTACAGTTAAACTCATATGCTACAGTATTGTAACCTATGGCTCTGATACTATTTGTAACATACTCCTAAAAAATCTTAATCTCAATTAACCTTACCCTACCCAAGATGGTATAAGCATAAATAGAGTCAATTCTCTTTTTTGTTCATTTATTTCTTATTACTATTATTTCAATTGCTAAATGTGTATATTATTTCAATTGTTAAATGTTGATCATTATTTATCATTTGGCTGACCCTGCCATATTCTATCTTGATAAGGTAATGTTATTACCAAGGTGCTTCCGTCAAACACCTACCTTCTATTGGTTAGGCCTTGGCATTATATACAGACATGAGTAATTTCATTCTTCAATCACACTACAATCATAAATGTTGTGATATTATCTATGTATGGGGTTACCTTTATTTATAACTATTACATGCCATCGTTAAATATTGAGTTAAATGGATTATTCATCTAATGGTTGAATTTCATATATTCTACCCCCCCCTGTGGTGGTTTACACATACCCTTTATGAACTCCCTAGAGAATAGATTTGTGTCGCATCCATCCATTTTCAGGATTGGTTCTCTTGGGACTAACCCCATTCTCCAGATCTACGATCCAACTTCCTTAAGGTTACAACAAATATTTGTGGTTGTGGGAAGAACCACCTCCTTCCCATGCCATCGTTCTAGCTCATTTTTTCCCTTACGAATTTTATAGTGTGGCTCTCCAACCAGAGAGACCATCCTACTTTTTGTAAGTCCCCGATCATCACAACTACTTGCTACTGAACCATTTTTACAATTTAGAGGTGTTAATTCCTTCCTTAACATGAATATTTTCAGTTATTGGGTTTAGGTCAGTGAAGGGTTGATATCAGTTGGAATACGTCTTAAATTTCCTTCATTAATCAAGGTGTTTTGGGACCTTCTTGCCAGCTCGTAGTGATGGTAAAATCCTTTATACTTTCTCCATAAAATATTTTGGTTGAAAACCTAGATTTCTGTAGTTAGACAAATTATTTTTATGGTTCAAATAGGTAGGGTTTTTTCTCTATCATTACTTTTGCAGGTGGAGATTAAACCTACTTTCCACGGTTTGATTAGACTTGTTCCACCATAACTACTTTTTCTTTAACATTAATTTTGTAGGTGGATATTAACCCTACCTTCTAGCCTTTGGGTAGACTTGTTCCACCGTAACTCCTTTTGATCTAGCATAAACTTTGTAGGTGGAGCTTAACCCTCCCTTTGAGGGTTTGATCTGAAATGGGGCACTAAAGGCTTCTTGTCAGCTTACAAGAACCTCTCCCACTCCAAAGCTTAAGCACTTTCCAAGATCTATGCTTATGATTGATAAATGCGGAATTAAAAGAACTTGAAGTAGGTGTATGTCTTTGTTTTCCTTTAACTGTTAAGTGCTTTAAGTTCATTTGCTTATGCGAAAATAAAACTCATAATAGTAAAACAATGCAGCAAATAAGCAAACCACATAAGGCAACAATATAATGTGGAGTTCACCATGATATCCTATGCTACGTCTCCTTGAGCTCTAATCAACTTGATTAGGCTCTTTGGGATTATGGCTTCAATTATTCTACAAGTGTTACACTCAACTCCGTTGGTTTACAAATTAACCAATGGGCTTATAATGTTATCTTACCCCTGGCTGTCCTTATTCTGCAGACAGATCTAGGCTTCTCTGGACTAGACTCCTTCAATTAGTGCTCTGAGCTATCTTGAGCTCTAGCTTGCACCAACTCCCTCAACATTCTGTTAACTGTCTCTAGAACTCCTTCTTCTGTCTTTAGCACACTTTGGACATCAGCAATATCTTGATCATTTTATTTCTTTGCTATTCTGCAACTTCACTACAACATCATGGCCCTTAGAAGTCTGCTTTGAGCTCTCTGGCTCTATGGCTCTGCCTCCAACCTCTGGTGGCTCTACCTCTATCAAGCACTCTAGCTCTATGGCTTTGGTGGCTATCCTCTGTCCCCCCAGCATCTCTGGGTTCATCTCATTTTATAACACATTCTATTACCACAATTTCTTAAAGCGTGGAAACCAACTGTTCGTCTCTTCGCCTCCTTCTACATTTTAATTTTTGTTTTCATGACACGTTTTGTTCATCATTTCCTTACAGTGTGGAACAATGATGCTTGAATTAGAAATGATTTCATAATTGAAATGTAACCGATAGGTGCGGGCAACCTGATTGTTTGGACTTCATTTTGCCTTAATCTCGGAATAGACACATAACAGAATACACAGGCAAAACTCACAAGAACACATCATGAGCCTTTAAGCTGGAACTCAAATAGAATTCAATCGCCCCTCTAATCCTATTGGTTCTGTGCCTTCATCATAAATCACACGTCGCATGGCCAAATGCTCCCCTTTGCATTACTACGATCCAATCTCCTATCTCCAATCGCTCCGATCGGTGCTATTGGCCCATTGCTATATTGATGTTTCGGCATATTGGTGGTTGCTTCTTCCATGGTCCGCAACCCTTAAGCTTTCTCAATCAATGATCTTTGATAAGATCCTAACCGTTGATTGCTTTTTCGATCTGACGGCTTGAAGTTCTCATTACAATTGGCCTAGCGCATATAGCAATGCCCTCGGCCTTTGTTTAAGACATCGCAACTTAATCTTGTCTGTTGATTTACTGTTTAATCTAATGGTTCACACTAAACCTGAAACAGCAAGCAGTCTACTCAATCTCCACCGTTGATCCACGATCTCCAATCCAATGATTGACAGTCTTTTCGGGCCACTTGCGTGGAGATTACCCACCCAAAAAAGATGTTTTCTCTCTCCTACAGCCTGCTACATGTCGGCCAGTGTGTGGAATCAGGTTCAACCCTTCCAATACCATTTACCACCTGGAGCCTACCTGAAATACCGTTTACCGCCTTCCTTCCGAAACTCAAAAGGTTTTAGCTCATTTTATATAAATTCTTCGGATCCGCCTTGCCGAAACTGATCACGTGCTTTTCAATGTAAAACACACATTATAAAGGTTTTAGTGCTTAATAAAGGTTTCTAGTGCATAAGGCTAATATTGACCCTTAGGCCAAATTTAATAAGAAATGCCTCTTTTTCTAAGGACATTGGGCAAATCTTCTTTTTACAATAACTCCTTCATCTGGAGTCTGTTTTGGCCCATTCAAATTGCGTTGGATTCAGAATGAAACAATATATCAAAAGAGAGACTATTTTAAAAATCATCCAATGACTTTCATTTTTCCCATGTGAGGGAAATTCATAACTTAGAAGTTTATGTTAGATCTATTTTGGATCACGCCTTCCCACTAAAAAAAATTTGGACTCCAAAAGACTGATATACTAATCTAAATAGCAAATGAGCGTACCTCGCCCTCTTGTTTCAACCTTCATACACTTGCCTTGCAGAGTGCCTCTGAACCAAAGCCTTTGAACACTCCCTTCCTGGATGTGCTTGTCCTCCTCAGAATAACTGTCTTCCTCCTTGACTTCCTACAGAACTCCTGCTGAGAAGGTCACAGAAGGTAGTTTGAATTTCTCTTCCTTGATCATTGATCCAAGTTGGCTCAAATCAATGTGAAGTTACATCTTCTTCACAAAAGTTTACATTTGTATCTGTTTGACATATTGTCAACAACAACTATTAACAACAATAGAATTACAGACAACAACTAGATGGCCTAAACTCCTACTTCAACAAAAGAAACAGATTTCACATCTTGTGAACACCTCCATGTCTTTACATCTACATACAAATGATTGACTAGATAACAAGCCAATAAAACATGCCTTTAAACCAATTGACCGTTCAAGTCAAGCATGTAGAAAAAGAACTTTAGGACTCTTTTTCAAAGATTAAACACTTCCTCATTATCTCCATCTTGGAGACCAAATCAACTTTTTCCAAGTCACCATTAGCATTACATGCATGCTTAAAAACAAAGAAATCAACCCTTCAAGTTAATTACACATACATGTTCAAATACAAGGAAATCATCAACATCCATGTGTTCGCGCACATCATTCTCATGCATGCATTTCATCCTTCAACTTTCGCTTAAGTACACCATGCTTTTGAAGCTGAAATGTATATAATGTTGCAACAATAAAGTGAGTCTCCTACTCAACTTTTTCCATTCATCTCCTTAGTAAAAACCTGCAACTTGCATCTCATTAACAAAGAAATGCAAATAGATGCATTATATCAATAGACATGCAATCTTAATTGGATAAGAACTCTGACCATTTCTTAGCAATACATTTCAAAGGTCCTTCCTTTGTTTGCACATCAACATCAACATGTGAATGGTCTTGAAACACATCATTCATGGAATCTTTCTTTCCATTCCTGCCATTCTCTCTTTCCACCCTATTCAAGTTTTGTGGAAGCATTGTTGGATTTAGAGTCCAACACTTTGTAGCAATATGTCCTTGCTTATGGCAGTAAGTGCAACACATGTGCATCCTCTTGACAGCATGATTTGCCTTGTCAAGTGGACATTTGGCTTCTTGCTTCCTTTCCTTCAAAAGTTTCATGTATGTGACCGTTCTCTTCTAACATCTAGAAACATTATGGTTATCCAACCCACAAAAGGGACATGCAATTCTTTTCCCATGCTTATATGGGAATTTATCCCGCTTAACGTAGTCAAAAGGAATATGATTAGAACTAGATTTATAACTTTCTCTTTCACCTTTATTACCTTCATGAGGAGGTGAATTGAATGAATAAGTAGCTCCCTTTCAAACACCATCAACCTCTTCAATGGTTTCAGAGTTTCCACAACTCTCTGGTTCAAGTGTATTCTTATGAACACCTTCTTCCTGAAAATAATGTTTCAAGATATTGCATTCCCCGTGAATACAATCTTTACACTTTTGAGGTCGAAGACCTGAAATGAAACTCCTTCTTGGAACTGTTTCAATTGTCTTCATGGCAGCTTTGGTACTTTCCCCATAAGATTGTCCATAGTCAAGACCCAAATACTTAGGCCATTCCTCAACCATTATTGGCTCAACAATACCTTGTGCATTTTTTCCCAATCCTTTTCCTTCATAGTCCATTTTGGACATTAACTTGCAACCTATGCCTCTGGTATGTTTTTCAAAAGAACCAACATAAACATTTTTAGAAGAATTTGAAGACAAATAGGAATTTTTTACCTCTTCTTCATGCTGATACTTGACCAAGGCTTCTTTAGAAACAATGAGTTGTGTCTCCAACTCATGCACCCTTTTCAGGTTCATATTTGCAATATGAAGTTGCCTCTTCATTCCCTGCAATTCTTCCGAAAGCAACTACTCCTCTTCCTACATGGAATTTAACTACTCTCGATGTATGATGCTCTTCCTTATATCCTCATACATTTCTCACACCATATCCATCATGGTGAACAAGTATTGCTTCTTGTCTTCATCAAAGACTCTTGTGAAGAAAGAAGAATTTTAGCACTCACTTGTAGAAGTTGTCATTATCAGAATGAACAAAAGAACTTCAAACAAGATCAACAAAGAGCTTATTCAAGCAACCTTTTGCAACAAACCTACTGTGCTTCGAGGATTTCTTTGAGGTCCTTTGGGATAAGAAGAATTCCTTTAGCCCTTCTTCCTTCTTGTCCTCTCCTGTTCTTAGCTATCAATAGCTTTCCCTTCACCTTTGCAAACTCAAACAATAGTTAGTTTACAAACATCAAACAATCAATCCTTAACTGTTAAAACACCTTTCAGGTCAAGCAAGCAAATAGATTACTCTATCAATCAAGCATACTGATCTGATACCACTTGCATCATAATACCATCTCCTTCATGATACCACCTGCTCTAGTACAACTTACTCTAATATAACTAGCTCTGATACCACCTGATCTAAAATGGGGCACTAAAGGCTTCTTGTCAGCTTACAAGAACCTCTCCCACTCCAAAGCTTAAATAATTTCCAAGATCTATGCTTATGATTGATAAATGCGGAATTAAAAGTAATTGAAGTAGGGGTATGTCTTTGTTGCCTTTAACTGTTAAGAGCTTTAAGCTCATTTTCTTATGCGGAAATAAAACTCATAATAGTAAAAAAGTGGAGCAAACAAGCCAACCACATAAGGCAACAATATAATGTGGAGTTCACCCTGCTATCCTAGGCTATGTCTCCTTGAGCTCTAATCAATTCGATTAGGCTCTTTGGGATTATTACTTCAATTCTTTTACAAGTTCTACACTCAACTCCATTGGTTTAAAAATGAACCAATGGGCTTAGAATGCAATCTTACCCCTGGCTGTCCTTGTTCTGCAGACAAATCTAAGCTTCTCTAGACTAGACTCCTTCAATTAGTGCTCTGAGTTATCTTGAGCTCTAGCTTGCACCAACTCCATCAACATTTTGTTAACTATCTTTGGAACTCCTTCTTTTGTCTTCAACACACTTTGGAAATCAGCAATAGCTTGAGCATTTGATCTCTTTGTTGTTCTGCAACTTCACCACAGCATCATGGCTCTTAGAAGTCTGCTTTGAGCTCTGCAGCTCTACGACTTTGTCTCTAACATCTGGTGGCTTTGCCTCTATCAAGCACTCTGGCTCTGTGGCTCTAGTGGCTATCCTCTATGCCCCCAGCATCTCTGGGTTCATCGCATTTTATAACACGTTTTGTTACCACAATCGCTTAAAGCATGGAAACCAATTTTCCATCTCTTTGCCTCCTTCCGAATTTTAATTCGTGTTTTCATGACACGTTCTGCTCATCATTTCCTTATGGTGGGGAACAATGATGTTTGAATTAGAAATGATTTCATAATTGAAAAGGAACTGGTGGGCGCGGGAAACCCGATCGTTTGGCCTTCTGTCTGCCTTAATCCTGGAATAGACACTTAACGAAATACACAAGCGAAACTCAAAAAAACACATCACGAGCCTTTAAGCTGAAACTCAAATAGAATTCAATTGCCCCTTTAATCCTATCAGGTTCATGCCTTCTTCGCAAATCACACATCACATGGCCCAATACCCCCCTTTGCATTGCTGCGATCCGATCTCCGATCTCCAATCGCTCCGATCGGCGCTATCGGCCCATCGCTATATCGCTGTTTCGACATATTGGTGGTTGCTGCTTCCATGGTCCGCAGCCTTTAATCTTTCCCGATTAGCGATCTTTGATCAAATCCTGACCGTTGATTCCTTTTCCGATCCGAAGGCTCAAAGTGCTCATCGCAATCGGCCTATCGCATATCGCAATGCCCTCGACCTTTGGTTAAAACATCGCGACTTAATCTTGTCCATCGATTTACTGTTTAATCTAATAGTTCGCACTAAACTCGAAACAGCAAGCAGTCCACTCAATCTCCACCATTGATCCACGATCTCCAATCTGATGGCTGACAATATTTTCGAGTGGCCCACTTGCGCGGAGATTACCCGCCCGGAAAAGCGGTTTTCTCTCTCTTACGGCCTGCTACGTGTTAACAAATGTATGGAATCTGGTTCAACCCTTCCAATACCATTTACCACCTGGAGCCTACCCGAAGTACCGTTTACCTCCTTCCTTCCGAGACTCAAAAGGTTTTAGCTCGTTTTATATAAATTCTTTATATCCACCTGGCTAAGACTACCCACGTGCTTTTCAATGTAAAACACACTTTATAAAGGTTTTAGCGCTTAACAGAGGTTTTTAGTGCATAAGGCTAATAATAAACCTCAGGCCAAATTTAATAAGAAATGCCTCATTTTCCAAGGACATTGAGCAAATCTTCTTTTTACAATAACTCCTTCGTCCCGAGTCCATTTTGGCCCGTTCAAATTGCATTGGATTCAAAATGAAACAATCTATGAAATGAGGCTATTTTCAAAATCATCCAATGACTTTAATTTTTCTCCTTTGAGGAAAATTCATAAACATAAAAGTCTATGTTAGATCCATTTTGGATCACTCCAGTAGTTTTTCTAATACTCAAGTCACGTTTGATTCTTCCCTCTTGTTAAACGTAGGTATGCCTCCTAGAAATATACGTCAATGGTTTTTTCTTCGAATGAATTTATCAAACGAGCAGGGCCTTTCAAAATTCAAATTTCTCATTATAATGTGGCTCATTTTCATGTATTAATTAGAGCGACCACTGTTAAGAATTAGAGCATTTTATTTTGTATTAAAATGGATAAAGAACATAGTCCATTAAGGACTTTTATAGAAGAGAGTATTTCAAGTAGATCCCGATGATATTATATATTTTTCTTTGTTGAATAGGGTTACTGGGAACAATGGTTCAAAGGTGAAATTACTCACGTAAAACCCTATATTCTCTCATACTCAAATTATTCTCCCTTTGGTTAGACACATGCAATTTTATTAGGGTTTTATATTTCTCTACTTTGCATATGAAAACCCCATCCGACTTCTGAAGGAAGCTTCCATAGGATTAAGCGGTCTTTACAGGTTCTAAGTAACCTCTTGTTTTTCTTTCTTAGCATTTATAAGACTATAATTTGTCCTCAAGTCTAGGGTTTCTATCGAATATATGCTACAAAACTTAATTTGAATATGACTAGGGTTTAAATTTTGGCATTTAACTATGGCCACTTGACCCTAATCATGGTCAAGCTTATTAAAAAATTTGGTTCGTGACCAAGTTTTCTTTGTTCAATATATTTTTATAATTAATATTTAAGGGTTATTACGGAATTTTTATATTCTTTATATGCCATCTTTTATTCAAACTTTGCAAGACTTTAGTGGATGGTGTAAATTATATTACAATCATTACATTTTGTTTCCTCGCAATGACTTGGTCATTCGTCAGGTTTACTATTAAAGTTCTCTCATCTTGTCTTCTTCTAGGGTATCATGTATATGAAATTTGTTGTAACCATAGAAACAAAATGCTAGGGTTTATAACCTCTTCCATGCTTCTTTAATGTATCACTTAAAAATAATTTATTTATGATATTTTTTGTTTCACATTCGTAAAGTTACATTACGTCTTTGTACCCTTCCTTAGGGTTTGTATATTTAATGTTGTCAGAATTCCCTTTTATGAAAAGATGTTAAAAGATTAATTATTTATATTATCTCTTTATATACATATTAATATGTTTATGAACGTAATTCTCAATCTTTTTTTATATATCTCTTCATTTCTTTACTCAATTTGCAATTTTTGAGTGGGACCTAAGCCAAGTCCTTCTCAATCTAGTACAATCTAGTCTAGTCCTCTTATCTTGAATTTAGGATTTTGTTTTGGGTTGTTGGTTGGCCATATTCGCCTACGAATTAACATGGTTCATAGTTCTATGTTAGCATTACCTCCTACAAAATAAAAATGGCAGTTTCACTCTTTCTAGAGAATTCAACCTTGATATAAAAACAAATGACATAGCACAGACATAAACAACCATATATCTAGAAGAAAGACAATGTACTATCAATATTGAAAAATGTTATAGCTTGGAAACTTTGGAGAAAAGTATTATATCCTCATTACTCATTAACAATTAAATATGATTACATAGGAGACATTAACACTAAATGACTAAATTGGAACTCAACTATAAATCAACTGAATTGTACTAAACCAAAGCTGACTATAACACTTGGATTAACACCAAGAAGGTGGTTGGAATTAGTTTCTCCAACACTCCCCCTTAATTACAACCAAAGAAATTTAAACTAAGATGTCTCTTAGTCTAAGTCTCAGCTAGGCTTACAATTTAAAAGAAAATTTTAAATAAACCAAATTTATTTTTTATTATCTTTTCTTCGAGATCCTATAGGTTCTAAATTGTTTCAGCCTTTTCTTTTTGTTGCAGGCTTAAATTTTCAGATTCTTCATTTGTTGGTGCAACTCTTCCATTGTTCTAGGATGTATAAACATGTCCTTGACTTCTTCAAAAATCATTTTGTATGTGGACTGCTAGACATGTCATCTCTTGTTGTGTGATTTTCATCATGAATATTCTACTGCAATATAAGTCTATAATAAAAAATTATCTCTTAAGGACTCCACTTCATGAAAATATAATTAATGTTTTCATCATTCATGTTGTTTTAAACATTCATTTCTGCAACTTCTATGCATAATTTACCAAGACATGGTGTTGCAAGCCATTGTTCAAGGAACTTTAATTCTTCTTGAAAATCGTTGTGTTTACCTCTACACTGGAAATCAATGTTAGGATTACAAATATTTGCAAAACCATATTGGTTATGTTCATTTTTCTCTGCAATGAGAGTTTTCTCTCCTTGTGATTCCTTCTCTATCTTTGTCACTTCCACTTCTTTAATAACTTCTACTTCTTCAAAGAGGTTTTCTTCCACTTCATTTTAAGGCCCAAGTGGGACTTTTTCACCAAATAATAGTTTATCAATAAGCTATTTTTATTGCATCATATGCAACCCTTCATCATTATCCAACTGGTCTTCATCAAATTTAACATCAACAAATTTCATTGTTGGAGTCACCATAACATTGATTGCTTCAATGACAACTACATTGTCATCAGCAAGCACTATTTTTGGATTCACCAAATTATAATCCACTTGTGGCTATGCACAATGGGATTCAAGAAGTGGGATTCAGGAGCATCTGTGTGCTCTTTCTCTGCTTCTTCTACAAATTCTTCACAGTCATCTTCCACTTGTGGCTAAGCATAGTGGGATTCACTAGCATTTATGTGCTCTTTTTTTGCTTGGAGTAATAGGTCATCATCATTGCCATACACTTTGAAGTAGGATTCACCAAATTCTTTATCTCTCTATGTAATTGCTGCTATAAATCAACCTTCAACTTAAACTTCAATACTACCACTTACACCAAAATTCCTCTCAATGGTATCCCAAGCCTCCTTGGTTGTCTTTGCCTCTGGAGTGAGGGAAGAATGTTATCATCTACGCATTTTTTTATGCATTTCAATGCAAAGACATTCTTTTTCCTTTTGACTTGCAAATATTTAAAAAAAGCTTCATACATCTCTTGTTGTTGCTTCGACTTTCTTAGCCTCTTGTATTTTCACATTTGTTGTGGCTCAACAAGCAAATCAACTTGCAGACATAGTGATAAGCTACAATGAAACTGCCTCTATAGTGTCTTCTCTGCTTCTACATAAAAAAATAGATCTACAAAGGCAATGTTTTTCACCAAAACTTTTACAAACTAAAACTCTATTTTCTTAGTATTGTATACATTGATTTGAATAATACCTTAGATATCACTATCCTTTCAAAAAAAACAAATCCCCTTTCAAAAAAGACCTTAACGTATAAGCGATGCCCTCTTCCTTTTAAAATAAAGTCTTTTCAAAAATCAAACAAACTGCTTTGAAAACTCACATAATGTAATTTTCTTTTTTTTTAAATAATAAAACTCCCTTTCTATAGTATAATTATTTATTAGATTATAATATATGGGTTTATATATTATATATATGAGAATTTTTATTTAGACTAATAATATAATTTATAGATTATAGGAGAAAAATATTTTAATATATTAATTATGATTATTATTATTATTTGTGTTTAGAAGGGGTAACTAATTATTATTGGTTTCTGTTGTCTCTATTAATATTTCTAGGGCTCTTATTAATCTCGAGGGCTTCCATTTTCTTATGCCTATAACAAATATTTTCAATAGCAAGGATTTTTACATTCTATATGAAGACATGATTGTTGGGGTTCTTAGCATGTTGTCCAATAGCTGATTTTTTATCCTTTCATTTATTACATCTGCATTGTTCTCTATAATTATTTCTTTCAAGGAACATCTAGTTTCTCTAATGTAGCATTTAGCACATGAACATTCTATCTTGTACCCACCTTTAAATTTCAAGTGGTCAATGTCATCTTTTACATATCTCACCGTTTTCCTCATAGCAGTATGGGGTTTAAAACATGTTCTAATCTCCAATTTCTTCAAGACTTTGACAATTTTGTTAGTGTTGACCTTATGGTAAGGTAGGTATGAATTCTTTCCAAGGTTTTGGATGTTAAAATTTGGAGGATCATTTTCACGAGTAAGAGATTTTTTGCAAGGAATCCTTAATATTTATCATATTATATCATAGGTTTAATAGTTTACTAAACTGCTTCTATTAATAATCTTTATGATCTTTTCTGGAAATTCTAATAGCTCTAGAAGCCAAAGTGTTAATGACCCCAATATTTTGTGAGGGTTGATGATGAGACTCTACATAAAGGTAGTTTTTAGCATGATTTTTCTTTCGATATATTTTTTTATAAATATTTTCATTAGGTTTTATTATGATAATAATATCAAAGAAAGGTGTGCATCAATTTTATTCTTCATCTATAGTCAATTGGATGTCTTTTGACATGTTATTGATATGATGTAGATATTTAGCTAGTTCATCGACAAATATTTTCCAAATCTTAGGCTTGAGATGATAAGTATTAAGGGCCTTGATTTCAAAATTTTCCATGTAAAGGTTGGCCATAACTAGTGAGGGAGTATATTACATTGCCATCACACTAGTTTATTCATAAAATTGGTTTCGAATGCTAAAAAGCGTATATCATAAGCAAACTTCAGCAAAGCTAGCTATTATCAGATTAACCACTTACTTAATCACAAGAACTGCATCTTCTAAGTGGATTTTGGTAAATAGGTATACCATATTGAATCTAATTATAATTCCACCCCGTTGATCTTTCTTTATTAATCAATTAAATAAAATATTTGGAATACTCAATGTATTAATCCAGGTGACAAACTAATAGAATATGAGATTTTGCCACAATTTTTTCTAGTTGATAGGTTTTAGAGCAAAACTATTGATCTTAAAGAAATGTCCTTCTTGTGAATTTTTTGGTCACTCTAAATTCTAAGTGTAATTTCTCCTAAAAGAATTAGTTTCTTTTTATACTTTCCTTTTATACTCTTATCAACTTTCCAAGATATTAAGGCCCTATTAACATCTTTTATCACCTTAGATATAGGGTTATTGGGTAGCTTCCTATAAATACCACTACCATTTAGATGCTCAATAATTTTTATATCATAATCCTTAATGTTAATTACCATAGTAGACCGACCTTTATCTTCTTTTAAGATGACAATGTCGTGGTTGTTTTTAAGATTCTTAAGAGCAAGATGCTCTTCTCTCCTAATGTTACTCCAAGGGATTTTGATTCTTCTTATAATAAGTGAGAAATCGTATCTGACGCAATATTTTTATTATTTAGTTAGAGATTAAATATTGTCTTCTATAATACACATGGTCATCTACACGTAGTAATTTTGGCGTAATGACAAAATTCAATCATTTTTCTAACACTTTTTTCTTAGCACTATTTAATAGGAAATCAGAGAAATTCACAACCTTCTTTTTATTATGTTTTAAGGGACATTAATGACTTTATTATAATAATTATCTCCACTTTTGATATTATCTTGAATGGTTATATTATGTTCTATATGTATTAGTGTCTCCCTACCAGAGTTCAGATCTGACTTTTTTTTACTATTATTATATGGATTCAATTCCAACTTGGTTCATCTATGTTGAAATGATTGGTGGAGTAATCATCGACTTTTATGATTTTTGTGATATATATGGTTATATCATATTGCTTATAATATATATTAGAGCTTAACCTATTATTTGATCAAGAGAAGGAGTCGTGTAATATCTATATCATAAGTTCTCGTAAAAACTCTCTTAAAATGAGTGTGGTTGAATAATTAAATATTATTAATTTTTATATGGATATTACAAGAATAATATTTTTCTAATTTTTAACTACAAGAATATTTCAAGATTTCATTCTCAATTTTTATATTCAGAATGATTTATATTCTTTTATTCAAATAAATTGTATTTTCAAGTTGGTATAATTTTAGTTTTAAAATTAATGTGTCATAGTTTTAGAAAAACTATGGATAAGTGATATTTTGCCCATAAGGCAAAAGCAAATCTACCATGAAAAAGACATCAAATATGTATGGATGATTTATCGAGT
>CM062808.1:824994405-825019405 GCA_031772625.1 Pinus tabuliformis
ATCAAAAACTCCTCTCTTGACCCTACTATTAAGAACAAATTAATACCAAATAGTGCCATCATCCCTAGAATTTATGGAGTTCCCAAAATCCATAAATCTGGAATTCCTCTCAGACCCCCATTGTGAACACCATAGAATCACCTACTTACTGGTTAGCAAAATACCTTGCAAACAAGCTTAGACATTTATCAGGTAACACTCCCTCTTATATCAAAGATTCTTTCTCTTTCATAGAATGGATTAAAAACTTAGAAATCAGTGACAATGATCTCCTAGTTAGCTTTGACGTAGTGTCTCTCTACACTATGATTCCTGTAGATAAATCCATAGAAGTTTTAAAGAATATTACAGACCATGAAACTATAGATCTAATAGACATTTGCCTAAAATCTTCATACTTCAACTTCAAAGGTAAAATGTATGAGCAAACTCATGGAGTTGCCATGGGTTCTCCTTTATCTCCTCTGATTGCCAATTTATATATGGAACATTTTGAACAAAAGGCCCTTAAATCTTTCCCCTTTACACCTGATGAGTGGAAAAGATATGTAGATGATATTTTCACTAAATGGAGACATGGTTTAGATAAACTTAATGAATTCTTATCCCACTTAAACATTCTCTCAGAACACATAAAATTCACTATTGAGATTGAAAAAGACAAACAGCTCCCCTTCCTAGATGTCCTCCTTACCAAGAAAAATGGCAAACTAAGCCACCATGTCTTCAGAAAACAAACTCACACCGACAAATATCTTCACTCTAATTCCCACCACCATCCGAAGCAAAAAGTAGGAGTCATCAAAACCCTAGCTGCCAGAGCTTCAAGAATCTCTGACCTTGATCATTTAGAAGAACAACTTAACCATCTCTGCAAAGTCTTCATCAACAATGGCTATCAGAAAAACATTATCCAAAAGATATTCAAAGAATCCACAACCAATAACCAAAAAAGGAAGACTCTCGAAAACCCTAGAATCTCCTTACCCTATATTAAAGGAACCACTGACAAAATCGCTAGAATTCTCACCAAGCATAACATGTTGCCTTCACACCCCCTAACACCATAAAAAACATGCTAGATTCTGCCAAGGACCTTATTGACCCAAAAAATCACAAAGGGGTATACTCAATTCCTTGCTCTTGTGGCAAAGTATATATAGGTGAAACAGGGAGATCGTTTGGCATTAGGCTAAAAGAGCATATTAATGACATCTCAAGAAATAGGTCAAAAAAATCTGGGCTAGCTGAGCATGCTTGTTACTCCTCACATTATATTTGCATGGAACAAGCAAAATTAATTCATAAAGAAACCATTATTTAAAAACAAGAGTAAAAGAAGCAATTGAAATCGAAAAATCCTCCAATAATATGAATAGAGACGACGGTCTAAAGTTAAGTGATACCTGGAAACCCCTATTAAATAAAATAAAAAAGCAATAATCATAATAATTAATAAATATATAATCATAATAATAATAATAATAATAAAAATAATAATAAATATATAATAAATAATAATTGTAATAATAATAAATAACATTAAAGATATTGTTACTTCTAAGTTGAAAGAAAAAATGTGGTGTGAGAAAGACTTAGCGGCTATAAGAAAATTAAGTTATTATAAGAAGGTCATCAACACCACCCTAGAAGATCAAAAGTATCTCTCTATTTTAACTAACTCAAAGAAGAAAATTGATATAGCAAAGATTAGAACGAATTCTCATGAGCTCCATAGTGAAACAGGTCGTTGGGCAGTTCCTAAAATGCCATGGACGAAAAGGATCTGCCATATATGTGAGAATAGGAACATCGAGGATGAAAACCACTTCCTCTTAGAGTGCCCCGCGTATAACCACATTAGATCTCAGTTTCACAATCTTTGTTACAATACTGACCTTCCTAGCCTTTTACAATGTCAAAATCATAGTGAGCTCGGGAGGCTTCTCTCCAAGCTTTTTGAGCATAGGAATAAAATTTTAAATCAAAATAGATAATTTGTTTATTTAGGTCCGATAGACCATTATTTGGTCTCAGCGGACGTTAACCATCATCATCATCATCATCAATAAATAAATAAAAATAAATTAATAATAATCATAATAAATAAATAAATAATAGATTTATTTTATTTGAAATTTAAATAACAAATTATATATATATATATATATATATATATATATATATATATATAATAAAATTATAACCAAATAAATAAACAATAATAATATATAATAAGTATAATTAAAACCTATCTGAATAAATAGGTATTTATTAATTTATTTTTATTCACTTATAATAAATAAATTAAAATAATTAATAAATTAATAAATATTAACCATAATAATAATAATAATAATAATAACAAATAAATAATTGATTTATTTTATTTGTAATTTAAATAATAAACTATATATATATATATATATAAACAATAATATAATAAAATTATAACCAAATATATAAATAATAATAATATATAATAAATACCTATCTAAACAAATAGGTACTCATTATAAATAATAATATATAAATAATAGATTTATTTTATTAAAATATAAATAATTAAATATATATATAAATAAACAATTATATAATAAAATTATAACCAAATAAATAAGCAATAATAATATATAATAAATATAATAAATACCTATCTAAATAAATTAGTATTAATTAAATTTTTTTTTTATAATAAATAAACAATAATATAATAAAATTATAACCAAATAAATAAACAATAATAATATATAATAAAAACCTATCTAATTAAATAGGTATTTATTAATTTATTTAAACAATAACAATAATAATAATAAAGAAATAAAAGATTTATTTTATTTGAAATTTAAATAACAAATTATATATATAAATAAACAATAATATAATAAAATTATAACTAAATATATAAATAATAATAATATATAATAAATATAATGAATACCTATGTAAACAAATATGTATTTATTAAAAATAATAATATAGAAGTAATAGATTTATTTTATTAAAAATATAAATAAAAAATTATATATATATATATATATATATATATATATATATATATATATATACATACAATAATATAATAAAATTATAACCAAATAATTTAACCATAATAATAAATAATAAATAAAATAAATAGGTATTTATTAAATTATTATTTTTTTATAATAAATAAATAAAAATAAATCAATAAATAAATAATGATAATAATAATAATAAAAATAATAATAAATAGATAATAAAGTCATTTTATTTGAAATTTAAATAATAAAATATATATATATATATATATATATATAGAATAATATAATAAAATTATAACTAAATAAATAAATATTAATAAATATAATAAATAGCTATTTAAATAGATAAAATAAATAAGTATTAATTAAATTACCATTCATAAGCCGACTACTAATGAAGACAGCAGCAATATTTCTCAAATAACTATTAATAAGCTCCGTAATTTTCACGCTCTCTATTCTCAAAAACAAATCTCATTGCTCTGATGATGGACTCACTAAGCTAGTCCGAAACGTTGGTTTCAAATCTATTCACAGGCTTTTCCTCAAAATAAAAAGAAAATGTTGATAATTCTTGAAAAGGAATAAAACTATCTCATTTAAAATATTACAAAGGATGTTGTCATTATTCATATGACCTAAATTTTTAAAAAGAAATATTGGACTCTTAAAAAAAATATGTGCTTATGTGTATAGAAATAATATCTAGTATATTTGATCTACTAGAAGTGAATATGTGATTTTACATGCATGGGAAGATTGAGTCATGAAAAAAGAGGTAAGTAGTTTTTTTGAGAAATATTTCAAATAAAACCTTTGCATAAAATACAATTGGTTGTGTTATTTGAGAAGTATTTTTTATTCATGCTATTTCTTGAGGAATTAATACAAGTTTTCCTGGTGTGTGAAATCATAGGAAAATATTTTGTGTTGCATTGATAATAGCTAGTGAGTTACGTAATTTTTGGAAAAGGAATAATTAGTGTGTTTGGTTCCTTGGAAAATAAATATATATATTTGTATGCAAGGAAGTATTTATTATGTTAGAATTCTACAAAAGGAAGAGAAGAGAGAAAACATGTCCTTGTATGCATTATTGAATTAGATTCTTAGAGAGGAAAATTGGGAATCACATGATTTATTGTGTTAATATTCCTTTGTAGGATTCTTTAGAGAAACATATACAATTGCATGCATGGAAAAGAAGAGTTTTGGTATTATATTTTGTGAGAAAAGGAATGTGCAATCGCATACTATTGATTGTGTTAACCATATTCTGGAAACAAAAATATGCATTTGCACACAGAAAGGGATTAGCTATGGTATTATATTTATTTTGGGAGAATATTATGTATAGTTATTGGGTTATATATTTTGGTAAGAGGAAAATGTCTCTTTGAATTCATGAAATAATAAATTTTATGCATTTGTTCCCTTAGAAAAGAAATGTGTTTAGTTTTCCATGAAAGATGTAGTTAGTTTCCTTTGGAAATAAATATACGTTTCACATGCAAGAAGAACAAGTTATCATGTTATTTTCCACTGGAGAGGAGAAGTAGTTTCATGCAAGAAATTATAACTATTATGTTAACTTTGTTTGGAATGGAGCTTGCATTTTTATAAATAATAGCCATTGGGAATAACTCTCCTATGGAAAAGATGTTTTTGGAAAATAACATGCATTCATGTACATAAGTATAAAATCTATTAAGTTAATCCCTTCGGAGAAAAAAAAAACATAATATTAGGAACAAAGAAAATTGCTTATTCGGTTAGTTCTCTTGAAATCTTGCTATGAATTTGCATGCACAAGAACAATATCTAGTATGTTAGCTTTCCTTTGGAAATAATATGAAAGTGCATGCAATATTATGTTGGTTTTTTGTTGGATAGATGACGCTTGATAATGATTTTCTTGTTACAAATGCATGTGCAATGATGTTAAAGAAGGCATTTCCTGATATTCTATATATTGTTTATTCATACACACCAATAGATGTTGAAGTGTCACTAATAAAGATTGATTATTGGTTTATTAATATTTTAAAGAATCATGATATCAAATGTGTTGACGAAAACAATGGAAGGAAAGGATGGTGACATCTGCAAAGGATATTCATGTTTAACATCATGGAAAATAAATATTTGTTGGTCCATGAATATTGATGAATTTCAAAAACAGGATGATCCACTAATGGAAATAGTCAGAACACAAAAAAATAGAGATTGAGGATTCATAGCTAAATGATATCACAATGATTGCCATAGCTTATAGCTAGTTATATTGCACTTAATATGATTTTTCTATGTAATATTTTAAAACAATTATTAAGGGTTGGACTCCCTTATAATCATTGAGTGAGGGGCGAACACCCTCATGAGTGTTTAATAATAAAATTAAGCATTTTCTAGTTTTCACCCTATGTGGTTTTTAGGGTATATCAGTGTCTAATGATGTGATTATTTGTGGTGTCATTTTTATGATGTTAATTCCTTTCATGATGTCATGCTTATATTATCAAGTATAGGATTTACTAGATGAACAGCATATTTAAGTTAATATTCTACAACAATGACTATTAATGGTTGTGTAACTCACTATGCTTTTACTAAATATTTCTCTATGAAATTATGATGGTCATTCTAATGACCATTGAGGGAATATAGAAAGTAATTTAGAAACATACACATTGGGTAAATGTCGAAATAAATTCCTTCATGCATTTTCCTGCAAGGTTAAAGGGGGTTGTTACAACTTGTATTAGATGAAAAGGTTGTAACACTTACGCCTTTTGGGAATAATTAAGTAGAGAATAAGCAGAGGTATGATTCTAATTGAACTTGTAGTATACTTCATTAACATGAGATGCATGATGCATGATTAATGAACACATTAAATAATAGAAAGTTATAATGTTACTTTAAAAGTTGTGTTCATCACATTTGAATATCAATGTGGATAAAAGGACATAGAAACTTTGTTGCACCTACGAATGATCTAGAGCACTCACTAGTTATAGTGGATATAAATTACCCACCTTTGCATGAATACTATTAAAACAATGATTATGATGCATAAAAAAAACATGACTAAAGTTACAATACACTGCTTATAAAGAATGAATATATGTATGTTTTGTGTGATAACTAAAGAATGTAGAAGTTGGGGTTGACCCCGAAGAGGACAATAGAATGGTAAAACAAATAAACATTTAAATAACCTCTTTAGATGTTTAAAATGAACAATGAGTCAAGTGGAATTCATAGAGTGAACTTAAATTCAATGAAAAATTCATAGTAGCATAATGTTGGGTTGTGTTTATTTATGTAGAGTTGTAGATGAAATTTTTCATTCCATGTGTTTGATAAAATGCGGTAAATGAGATCCAAAGTTTCCTTGTTTCAAATAATTGCATCCCTGGGAGTTTTGGATGCGATTCAACTCAACATCAGGGGGTATTTGTAGCTTTAGGCCATGTAACCCCCACTTTTATACCAAAAAGGTGATTTTTTAGCGTTGGATTCCATAATATGGTGGATATTTCTGATTTTTCACTTCCCGAGAGGGATTATTGATTATGTTCTCTTGCATAAATTCTACAATTGATGATATTAATATGTGTCATGCTACATTGTAAATTCTAGTTTTACTATCTCTTTGAGAGTTTAAACATCTTTATGACAATTTATTTCATGTCTGGTAACTGTTTATTAAAATGTCTCAATAGTTGTAGATTTCAAGCTTACAAACTATTTGTTAGAATGCCCCATTAGCTGTAGATTGCATTCTTGCAGATTGTTTATTAAAATTCCTCAATGGATGTAGGTTGCATGCTTGCAAACTATTTGATAGAATGTCTCAATGGTTTTAGATTGCATGCTTGCAAACTATTTGCCCAAAATTCCCCAATGGATGTAGCTTACATGGCTATAAGTTAATTGTAAAATAAAAATAAAAATAAAAATTCTCCAATGTATGTAGTTTTCCATGTTACTAAAGTGTTCTTAGGAATGCAATAATGAAGATGCCTTGCAGTTGTACTTTTTTGTGAAGTATTGGTATTATTGTGATACAATGAAGAATGAGGTTATGTAATAAAATACTTGTCGATAATAATTGAAGACATGATTAAGAGTTTGAGATCATGTTTGCAAAGGTCATTAAACATCAGGGATTAATTATAGAGTTAATTTTTTTTATAAGATTTATAATTAATTGTTAGGAGTGAAGCAGGGCCAAAAGTTTTGAGTAAGTTTAATTCGAAAATTTTGTAGATTGTTTGATAATAAAATGGAAGCTCGTGTTACCATCCAGAAATTTTATTACTGGACATAAAGTATCTTAAAGGGTGATGGATTAAAGGGTGTCCTAGTATTCAATGGTAATGTTCTTTCTCTATAATATTGGTGGTTGGTAAGATGGGACCTTACAGAAAGTATAGAACGTATAATATTATGCTATACAAGTTTGATGGTAATTTTTTTTTTCTCTAAGTTGCATGATTGTTATTATGTGGAAATTTGGAATGCATACCACTGATATAACATGTGATATTTTTTTGTCAATGTAATTTTACAAATTGTGGGACCTATGTTGAGGGTCAAGTATGGATACACGATGTACATAAATGTTCCTTTTCTTTAATGGTAATATGCAAATTGACAATTATGTAAATTGCAATGGTTTTTTATAAATTTACTATTTTTAGACTTTTTATTATTATTGGATTGAATAACTATGGAAGCCGTGATGGGATTGATGCGATGATGTAATATTTTAATTTATTATTGAGTTAATGAATATATTGTTTTCAATATTGAGGAAACAAAACTAGAGTTTTAGAAGACTTCTTGCCAACATAGGAAAAAGTATTGGTGGTTAAGTCCACATTATGGACCTTCCCTAAAAGTATCCTAAAAATCCTAGGGTAAAAAGGAAAATATTAACATAATGGGAGAGAAATATTATGTTAATCACTTAGTTAGAGAGAAATACCTGTGAGGGTAAAATAAATCATTGTGGGATAGAAATATGTGTTTTAAATAAAAATAAAAGAATCTTTTCCAAAAAAACTAAAACAAAAAAGCTTAAGCAAAAGGTTGACAAACCTTAAAGCAGAACACTGCTAAAAATCTGTTGGGAGGAAACCACCAAGGAATCAATGAGGTTGTTGATTCTAGTCACAAGTAGATCTTAGCTCAGTCGGGAACTAGTAGACATAGTTCACAGAAGGGTGGAACATGCTCAGTTCGTGAATAATTCTCAGGCATTAACTATAGTTAGATGCCATTATGTCTATATTCTGCTACTGATTTTGAAAACATCTAAAGATGGTTGATGTTAAAACAGATTGTAAGTTGCAAGTCTTTAATCCTTTGTATGTGTTATAGTTATGCATGCATGATCTATTAATTTATCTAGCCGACAATTTCGATGAAATATATTGTTTCTAAAAGTTTGTATAAGGAAATTAACATGTTAGAAAAGAATTATCTATATGCATTAATGGAGGAAATAAATTGAAATATATATGTGACTGAAATAATTTGTATTATATGGAAACGTGAGCTATTGAGCTCTAAATTCCTCACAGACTAGACAAAAATGACTAGAGATAAATTCCATGAGTTTTAATTTGATTAGAATTACTATGGCAGAGAAACACTATAGTTTCTAAACAAGAGAAGTGGAAGAGAAAGACCAATGGAACACCTAAATAATAGATAGTATGCACTTAGTGTAGTTTTTATTATTATTTTGATTATTAGAGGCCTGGTGTTGTCTCAGTACCTGTGGAAGTATTATTATGAAAGTATTATTTGAAATTGGATAAATAATTGATAATGAAAAGTATTTGACTTGAAAAACATTATTTATTCTATGTATTAAACATAAAAATCCTTTATTTTGAAGGGAAATGATTCTATTTTTTGTTTTGTTATATTATGAGGAAAAGTTAATTTTTGAACAAGAGAAGAACATCGAGGACAGTGTTCTCTTTAGGGGGGTTATGTAATATCCCTAGCATAAGCTATCGTAAAAACTCCTGTAAAATGAGCGATGTTGAATAATTAAAATATTATTAATTCTTATATGGATATTACAACAAGAATATTCTTCTAATTCTTAATTAGAAGAATATTACAGGAATTAAATATCAATTCTTATATCGCGAATAATCTAGATTCTTCTATCTAAATAAATTCTATTTCCAAGTTTGTATATTTTTTAGTTTTAGAAAAACAATGGATAAGTGATATTTTTTTCCATAAGGAAAAATAAATCTACCTTGGAAAAAACATGAGAGATTTATTCATGATTTATTGAGTGATTTTAGAATTTAGAAAAATATGATTTATGAAGTGGTTTATGGATGATTTATTGAGTGATTTTAGAATTTAGGAAAAATATGATTTATGGAGTGATTTATGGAGTGATTTATGGAGTCATTTGATAATATAGGAAAAATATGATTTATGGAGCTATTTATGGGTGATTTAGGGAATGCTTTTAGGATTTAGAAGTTCTATTACATTTTCTTAATTCTAGTTATTGTAAGCCTATGGAAAAATATGAGAACTAATGACAAAATACATGTAGAATCAACTTGCGAGAGAGGGAGTGTTTTTGAATAAGTATATGTACAAAATTGGTTGAATGAAATTCAGTTCAGTGGGGAAACTCAATGCAAAATCGTTTCATATCTTACTTGACCACTGATGGCTATAGTAGTGTGGCATACATTATCGATTTGACAAAGAATATTCCATCAAGAGTGTCCTTGGACTGAGGGATTCCAAGCATTAAAAGATAAGCAACTATTTTCTTTGAAAATTATTGCATTTGTGTATGGTGCATAAAGTAATAAGAATCAAATCTATTTTCCTAAAATATTTCATATGATAAATAGTTGAGATTATTTTCTTGGAAAACCTCCATGGAATTTCGTGCATAGAGGAATAAGTGTTTTGTGCATTGAATTCTTAAAAGATTTCATGGCTAGATAATTGCATGAATTGCATGAGTTATTGAAAAATAAGATCCAAATATGTCTTTGTATATCCAAAAATATGATATATGTGTAAAAAATAAAAGATTTTTTTTGTAAATGAGCATGTTCACACCAAAATCCTCTTTTACATTTTAAAAATTCATTTTTAACTTCTCGAAAATTGTGCCCAAAGTTGACGACCAAAATAAGAAATTATTTAATATTTATATTTGGGCTGAAAAGTTTCATTAGAATCTTCCAAACCATGAAAGTTGTTTAAAAACTGAGAGAGGTTTTTAAAACTTATTTTTCAAAAATTTGTTTACATATGTTTGGAAACTACGCACAATTTTGATGACTAAAATATCAAAAATAGAGTAAAACAAAGTGTTTTCATTTGAGTTGTCACCACGATAACAATAGTTTTTATGTACATATAAATATAACTATTCTATTAATTTTGATATTTATTGAAAATAAATAAGTTATTCGCATGCACAAAAATAGAACAACTTTGTTGATAATTTTTGAAAATGAATTTAGTTATTTCATTTAAAATATTACCAAGGATTTTCTCGTGATCCATATGCATAAAAGTTTTAAAGAGAAATAATGGACTCTTAAAGAGAATTTCTGCTTATGTGCATACGAATAATATCTACTATGTTTCATCTACTAGAAATGAATATGTGATTTTACATGCATGGGAAGCTTGAGTCATGTAGACAAAGATAAGTAATTTTTGATAAAAAGTGTTCACATTATATCTTTGCATAAAAGGTAATTGGTTGTGTTATTTGAGACCTATTTTTTATTCGTGCTATTTCTTGAATAATTACTACAAGTTTGCCTGATTTGTAAAATGATAGGAAAATATTTTGTATTGCATGCATAATAGCTAGTGAGTTAGCTAAATTTTGGAAAAAGAATAATTAGTGTGTTAGATCCTTGCAAAATAAATATATATTTTTGTATGCAAGGAAGTATTTTTATGTTAGAATTACTCAAAAGGAAGAGAAGAGAAGAAAACATGTCCATGTACGCATTATTGAATTAGATTCTTTTAGAGGAAAAATGGTAATCACATGCTTTATTGTGTTAAGACTCCTTTGGAATTTTATTTAGAGAAACATATACAATTTCATGCATGGAACCGTATGGTTTTGGTATTAGATTTCTGGCAAAAAGGAAGGTGAAATGCATAATATTGATTGTTAGCTTTATTTTGGGAAAAATAATATGCATCTAATGGGATTAGCTATGATATTAGATTTCTTTTGGGAGAAGATTATGTATATTTATTGGGCTATATATTTTGGTAATAGGAAAATGTTTCTTTTCATGCATGAAATAATAAATATTATGCATTTGATCCATTGGAAACGAAATGTGTTTATTTTTCCATGAAAGATTTAATTAGTTTTCTTTGGAATGAAATATATGTTTCACACAAGAAGAACAAGCTATCATGTTATTTTTTATTGGAGAGGAAAAGTAGTTGCATGCAAGAATTTTTAACTATTAGGTTAACATTGTTTGGAATTGAGATTGCATTTTTATATAATAGCCATGATGAATAACTCGCTTGTGGAAAAGATGTTTTCAGAAAGTAACATGCATTCACATAAGTATAAAATATATTGCATTAATCCCTTTCAAAAATAAAACATAATAGTACAAACAAACAAAATTGCTTATTGGGCTAGTTCTCTTAAAAGATTGTTATGCATTTACATGCAGAAGAACAATATCTAGTATGTTCGCTTTGTTTTGGAAAGAAAATGAAAGTGCATGCAATATTATGCTGGTATTTTGTTGGATAGATGATGCTTGATAGTGATTTTCTTGTTACAAATCATATTCTATGATGTTAAATAAGACATTTTCTAGCATTCTATTTATGTTTTATGTATGCACACCAATTGATGTTAAAATGCACTAATAAATATTTATTATTGGTTTATTAATATTATATCTAATCATGATATCAAGTGTGCTGAACAAAAAAATGGCAAGAAAGGATGGTAACTTGTGAAAAGGGTATTGCAAGTTTAACATTGTGGTAGGTAAATATTTGTTGGACCATGTAGATTGATGAATTCAAACTACAGGATGATCCACTAATGGAAATGTCATACCACAATGACATAGAGATTGAGGATTTGTGGGTAAATCATATCACGGTGATTGTAATAGCTTATAGCTAGTTTTGTTTCACTTAAGATGATTTTTCTATGTATTATTTTATGACAATGGTTAAGGGATTGTCTCCCTTATAACCATTGATTGAGCGATTAAAAACCACAAGAGAGTTTAATAAAAAGATTAAATATTTGTAGGTTTTCACCCTACGGGGTGTCTAGGGTATATTGATGCCTAATGATTTGAATGTTTCTTGTGTCATTTTTATGATGTTAATTCCTTTCTTGATGTGATGTTTATTTATCAAGTATGTGATTTACTAAATGAATAGGAAATTTAAGTTAATATGATACAACAATTAAAGTTAATGGTTGTGTAACACACTATGATTTTACTAAATATTTATCCATGTAATGGTCATGGTTATTCTAATGGTCATTGATGGAATATAGAAAGTAGTTTAGAAAGTTACACATTAGTAAATGCTCAAAATTTTTCCTAAGTCCATGCCTTTTTGTACGAGGTTAATGGGGGATATTACAAGTTGTGTCTCTAAATATTTCGTTGTGATCATTATACATAGTTTTATTATTACCTCTATAGATGAGGGAGTTTGATTTTGACTCATCTGTGGTTGCAACCAAATTAGTAGACTTACCAGCACTGAGGAATTTTAAATTTGAATCAAGTGTGGTTGCAATCAAATAAATAGACCAATAATTATTGTTGCTTCCAATGTTGAGGGAGTTTAAAATTAAAATATTGTGTTAGTATTATTTAAATGTGCATATTGAAATGTTTTACTTATAAATTGTATTCAATATTTTAATTAGTATTAATATTTATGAAATAGCATATATCAGCTTTATTTTAAAAATGAAATGAATTATACATCTCATTATTTATTTTTTTGTCAATTTATTTGAGTTCTTCATAGATTACATCACACTTGACTTATGGCTTGAGAAACCATGACCAAGAGTCATCTAAGCCACCTCTCTTGGGCCACACCAGCCCTTAATATGGCTATATATTTTCCCATCGAGTTTCAAATAAGTTACCTTCACATGAAAAAGTGCCTTAACATTACACGCCATCATAGTAGTACACCTCATATTAGTTTCTATTCTACACCCCATGGGAAATTACACATCTCATTCTTATGAAAAAATAATATATTTCTTTTCAATTACTTATTCTCTGTAGGCATTGAAATATTTTATCCACACACACGCGCACACACACACACACATATTCATATTCTAGTTAATATTGAAATAAATGAGTTAACATAAATATTTAAGTAGTCTATTTGAACATTATATTGAAATATTTTTGAAAAGTATTAAAATTACACATTTTCCTCATGATTAAAAGTGAAAATATAAAATTTATTTTTAAATTTAAAATAAAATCATATTGCTTCTAATAAACAGGAAAATATTTGAAAATATAACGTTTCTTTTTAAATTTAAAATAAAACTATATTGCTTCACATAAACATGAAAATATTTTATTTATGATTAAGGGTGTGAATGAAACTTTTCTACAACTTTTTTATTTTGATTTTAATATTTATTAGTGGTTTTATAATGCTTTGAATTAAAATTATAAATATGTGTGTGTGTGTGTGTGTGTTTTCTTCTTATCCATACCTACCAAGGCAGAACTATAGCAATTGATTTCTCTGTTAACCACTAATACTTTAGCATTGACCATGAAAACTTCTAAGTTTTAACCTTATAAATCATTAAATTATATTTTATATTAATTAAAAATAATAATTTGTTAGCATGTGATTGGATTAAACTTTGTGTCTTGTTTTAACTTTCTTGACATATGTTCCGTGTCATTGATGAAATTTGGTCACCCTAAGAGTTCACCAATCTTCATGGGGATCATAGTTGGCATCTGGTAATCAAAATAAAACTAAAACTATATTTCAGTAAATTACAATCATGTTAACTAAAACTAAATGATACAACCAAAGTAGAAAACTAAATAATTCAGAATAAATTACAAACTAAAAAGTAATAATATAAGAGTATATTAACTAAGAAGAAAAATAAGGTTATGAATTTAAACTAAACTAAATTATTATAAAAAATTAGATAATAAAACTAAAATAAAATTAAAAGTAATTAAAATAAAGCTAAAGCAATAACTACATTTCATTTAAAACTAAATTAAAAAAAATAAAAAATATAAATTATAATTATATTAACTAAAATTGATTGAAATTAATAATACAATGAAACTAAAAAATAAAATAGAAGAGACAATCATTTAAACTACACTACAAACTGAAATGCAATAACATAAAAGTACATTAATAATACAATCAAAGTAAAAAAAATCAATAATTTATACTAAACTACAAAGTAAAAAGTAATAACATAAAATTATATTAACAAAGAATCAAAATAAGGTTATGAAGTTAAACTAAACTAAATTATTATAAAAACTAAAGTAACAAGTCTAAAGAAAAAATTAAAAATAATTAAAATCAAAGTCCTTGAGCCATAGGCGATCTAGGATGGGTGACCTCCTGGAAAGTGCCCATTACCAGGTGCAAGCTAGGAAGTGATGATTGATGCTATGCAATTCATTTCACTAGTTTCAATCTCACTTCTTCACTCCTGTAAGCATCACCCGATGTAATTGTACTATTCAAAAATCATGAGAAATTAGTCAGTTATGACTACATCTCATTGAAATGGCCATAGATGAATGAATTACTTAATTTAGTTGGATCGCAAAAAATCCTATCTAATATAATGCATTGCGAAAAACGCTATACTTAAATTCAAAAGACTAAGGGGAACCCTACTTGAATAGTTCATAAGGCACAATACTTGCTAAGGTTTTGCAAATGGGTAGGAAGCTAAGTGGGCTTGATTGTGGGGGAACTCCATAGTTAAGCACACTTGAGACAGAGGCGATCTAGGATGGGTGACCTCCCGAGAAGTCCTGGTTACCGGGTGCAAGCCCTGGAAGTGATGAAATTAGTCAGTTACAACTACCTCGCATGGAAATGGTCATAGATGATTGACTTACTTAACACAGTTGAATCCTATAAAATGATATATAATATAATCCACTGGGAAAACCACTATACTTAAAGTAAAATAAAACTATGGTAATAAATAAACCACATTTAAAACTATATTATTCTAAATTATAATCATATTAACTAAAATTAAATAAAATTATTAATACAACCAAACTAAAAAATAAAATAAAATAAATCAATCATTCAAACAAAACTACAAACTGAAATATAAAAATATAAAAATATATTAATTAAGAATCAAAATATAGTTATAAAGTTAAACTAAATTAAATTATTATAAAATTGAAGTAACAAAAATAAATAAAAAATTGGAAGTAATTAAAATAAAATTAAAGTAGTAAATAAGACACATTCGAAAGAATAAAACTATAATTAAGTAAATTATAATCATAATACCTAAAACTTAACTAAATGAATAATAGAATTCAATCATCAAGGTACGGAGCTTCATTAATAGAACTATTTTTCAGTTCTTCTTGTTACTTTATATGAATAGTTATCTTGGATTTTGCTACATACCATTAACCAACTTGTAGGAGGAGGAGATTAACCAACTTGTAGAAGGAGGAGACCTTAGAAAGGAATATTGCTTTTGTACTAGAGTTCTTAGTCTAAAATACTTAAAAGCAAAATTGTACTATAATGCAAACTATTTGTAGAAGGCTTCCATGTTGAACATATACCTTCTTGTAAAGTTGAAAATTAGCGAGTTTGCAAAACTTTTGGTTATGGGGATGCTGATCTTGAAACTCTCTTGTAATATTCTACCCATTGCTCTTACTATTAATATTATTTTTACTTTACTCTTCTTTTTATGGAATAAAATCTTTAAAATGTAGTTTAGGGCACATTTCAAACTATAAGACGCTTGGTAGTATATTGTGTATCAATATGTTGTCAAACCAATCTTATCATAATCTATGAAAAAAATTGTTTGTTGTCAAACCAATCTTATCATAATCTATGAAAAAAATTGTTTGTTCAAAATATAATTCCACAAGTAATTTATTTTTTTCTCTTACCAATCAATAATCCCCAACATTATCACATCATAAAATTATCTATATTTGTGTCTTGCATTAATGTTTGAATTAATTTCATGGAGTTGTATTTTTTTTAAATATTTTTTTTAATAGAATTTAATATTATTTATATAAGGATTGAAATAATTAATAGATTATTGATTTTATTTATTTTTATTATAAACTATTTTATATATAGTAATGTTAAAATATTTTAGTTTTAGTTGTTTGGTAAATAATTTATTTTTGTAGGTATATAGGGTGAAGTTTCTCGAAATTTGTTGTAACTATCTTTTTAACATTTATGAAATAATTTTATTTAATGTGATAATAATAGCAATTTTTTTTTTATGCAAACTTTAATTGAAAAGGTGTTGATTTATGATTTTATATAGGGCATGTGTTTTTCATTTTGTTACCACACTAAACACTAGCTTCATTAGTTGCATGCTTTTAAAGATATTTTGTAATTTTGTAAATAAATGTAATTCCAAATAAAATTTATCTAAAATTAAATTAATTTTGGTGATATGTGGATCTAAATATTATCTTAAAACAATGGATATCACTAAAATTATTTGAGATGTGTTACTAAAAGGCACTCATAAATACAAAGATCTAATAATAATAATTAAATTCCAAAAATTTAAATGTCAAAACTTGCGTTCTTACATGTGTGACTGCGTTTAAATTGCTTCAATTTAAACCTACTTAGGGATTTTGTTTTTCAATACACTCTATACTTATTAGAATTGATAGTGTTCTTTTCAATTAAACTTGTGTGAGGAAAAATTATACACTTATTTCTGTTTTGAATCCCTAATGATTATCTTTTTCCATTTACAATATTATATGAAATAGTATATGAGTTGGTTATTCTTTATCAATAATTAAATATTAAAAATAATAAAAAAATGTAATTTTTAATATTAATATATATATATATAATATTGGGGTATTTTAAAATTCTTTATTATTTTATATAAAAACTAGAGATTTTTCTTCATTATTATATATTAATTTTTTAATGAAATAGTATATGATTTAGTTTTAAAAGAAGAAGAATGAATCAGGATCGTGAGGATGTCGTCCAATGGTTAGGACGAGATGAAATAGTACATGAGTTGGTCATTCTTTATAAATAATTGAATAGTAAAAATAATAAAAAAATGTAATTTTTAATATTTAAATATGTTATATATATATATATATATATATATATATATATATATATATAAAATTGGGGTATTTTAAAATTCTTTATTATTTTATATAAAAGCTAGATATTTTTCTTCATTATTATATATTAATTTTTTTATGAAATAGTGTATGATTTATTTTTAAAAGAAGAAGAACGAACCAGGATCGTGAGGATGTCATCCAATGGTTAGGATGGGATGTTTGGTGCTCATAGATCTTGCGGTCCAATCCTGGGCAAGACAGTCTATTGCCAAAGATTTGCTTTAGGAACAATTTCTTCAGTTGAAAAAAATATGTATCTATAAAAATAAAAAAAGGTCTGACTGGTCTTTGATAGATGGTGATCGATTGTTTTGTTAAGGCATTTTTTGATGTGAATTCACCACTTCAATTCTCCACCTCAATCAGGGTAATATATTCGACATGATGAAGATGTAGTCTTGTCAAGCTTATATATATATATATATATATATATATATATATATATATATATATATATATATATATATATCTATATCTATATCTATATCTATATCTATATCTATATCTATATCTATATCTATATATATATATATATAGATATATATATATATATATATTTGAGAAAAAAAAATCAACTCCCACTACCACAACCGGTTGAGGATGGGGCTCATTAGAAATGCAACCTAAGATCGAACTTGGCCGGCGATGGTTGTGCCCTATGATATGGGGAGGAGACGTGCTAAAACATTCAGTCAGCTTAGTGGTGGTGTCGCCCAGGTTGGGTGCGTTCCCTAGGTGACTTTGACAAATTAGATTCCCCTTGGTCATGGCTTCTGAAGCCACAAGTCAAGCCTTGAGGTTCATAGACCACTTGACAAATATAGAAAACAGAAGAAAAAAATAGAAGTTTGATAAATGGATTGGCATTTTCAAATCATGCTTTTGAAAATAGCATTTTCAGGCCATTTTACAAATTAGATGTATACCTATTTTTTAATAAAAACAAATCATGGTAATAAATATTTATTTATTTTTTTCTATTTTTTTCTTGCTTTAGTTTCCTTGGCTTGAATTTGTTTTTAAACATTGCAGTTACAGAATGGCAAGGAAGTGCAACCATAAAATGGTGTGTGGGAAGAATGAGGATGTAGAAGAGTGCTTGTATCAGAGTACTTTAGTTGCAATGACTTGTAGACATTTTAATCCATATTTATATTACATGCAAAATACATTATCCATATCCAATTAGTCTATATTCACAAATAAGATTATGGAGTGGAACACACATTATATGCTTTATGAGTATATAGAATAATGTTATGTGGGATTGGGACCAAAAAAAGCTTATATTTGCATTGAGTATTTTCATTTTATTTTTTCATGAATACTATCATGTTTCGTTACATGTACTAAGTTCTCAATATTTTTTTTTTTTTTTAAAGTACATAGTTTTATGGATGTAAATTTTCCTTTAGATGTATTGTTAGATTATATTTATTTAAAGATTTCGTGACATTCTATGGGAGATGCATAGCATTTGTTTAAATTTTATGTGAGTAAATATTTTTTATTTTTATATTTATATTTTTATGATTAAATTTGATAATATATATAAAAAATTAATGTTCCTCTAACCATTTTTTTTAATACATAATTATTTTGCTAAACACACTTTGTCAATTTTCCCAACCTTCTTCTCCGATTCTTCAACTAATTATATAACCTATAGAACAAATATATAAAATTGTTGTGTTGTATTTTTTTATTTTCATTTACAATTTATCGAATAGATAATTTTCTTTAAAGATTCTTTAACTAACTCTATAGCTCAAACAACAACCATATAAATTTTGTGTTGTTACTAAGAATAAAATATCACTATTATATGAAAGAATTATATATTTATCACATCTTTACAATTTGTTAATAACGCAACATCATCCATGTAAATTAAGAATGACAATGTATGACTTCTTATATGTATACTTCATTTATTGTTTATGATTCAATTTTATAACTAATTTATATATGTGTCAAATAGAAGATACATTCTTATTTCATTTCTATTTTACCCTTGATTTTGACTAGTCCTTCTAGTTTTATGATTTATTGAAATTCTCAATTTTACAATGAACCTCTCATACAATTAGAAATTAGCTCTTCTCCACTCTACTTGAATTCCTAATTTCTACATTATTTTTCAAAATTATTAGACATAATGTGATACTTTTTAGAAAAATCGAAGAAACATTAATAAATATTGTTTCTTCATCTCTTTTTCAAAACATCAACTACAAGATATGAGATGGTTAATGGTTGAATGCTTAGGCAAAAAAATACCCAAGAAAAATCCCATACAATTCTCACACTATTAGTCTCAGCAAACTCTAGCATCATGTTAAGCGTCATGCCAAATTGACCAACACTATGTATTTGTGCATCGTACTAAAAAAATTGTAATTTAGTTCTATAACAATAAGACATCCATTTAGTTATATATGCAGATTGTAGCACTCCTCCCTCCTGTATTAAATTATTGTAAACCTAAGCTAAGAAAAGGTAGGTGTGATACCCTCCCTTATGGTTTAAACTACTTTAAATCTAAGTTGAGGGAAGTTAGGTGTGATATGTAGTATGAAAAGAAAATATGTTATTAAATAAATAAATAAATCAGTTGGAAGGTGGAGCACCCAAACAAGAGAAGAGATTCTTGCCAAATCCCATTGAGTAATGGGATAGAAATAAATCTTTTATGGTAAATATTCTAGATGTGATTCTAGATAAGCTTGAATGGATGGGAGATAAATATCCATCGAACATACAAGTTTTGCGGGAGATAAAGGTAAGATTTTATGAGGAAAATCCTCGTGGGAGAAAAAGATGAGCTTTTCCGAAAAAGACCTAGGAAAATGGAAATATCCATAAAAGCGAGATGCCGCTAATGGGAACTAAATCATGAAAGAGGGTATTAAACACACAGTAAGTTGATCAATTGAGCACAGTTGATCCTTGGCAAGAACCTTGGCTCGTGGGAAATCATAGTTGATTCATTGTTGGGTGGAGGTGCTCCGCTCTCCAAGTGATGTTTTAGTTGGTTTCATATGTGTGGAACATATTTTATGTTGCTCCTTATCTTGAAATTTATTGCAATTCTTTCAGTATATTGGTTTAACTGTATGTGTGTTAATAGTGTAGAGAATGATATCTATACATGGTGAATGATTTTGATTTTATGTTTGGGACTATGGAGGTTGAGGTACATGTTATCTAATCTATGCATTATGATGAATTTCACTTACTGAGGGTACCAGTCCTTTTCTCATATTGAGTCAGATATGTGTTAGAAATGTTATGTGTTCATGTACTTAAACTCATTTTTATGCATGTGACTTTTACTGCCGACAAAAGTAGAGGTAGAGGTAGGAGCATAGTATGGTTTGTTATTGGTTATTCATGATAGAAACCATATGGGACTCTTATGCATTGGTAGGATTGCTGCACAAACTTGGCTTATGAAATAGATATGCAGGGATAAGTGAATTGTCTAGTGAATCTAGAGTTGATCATCATTATGTTAAAGAAGGAATATAGTAGGTATTTTATGTTACATTATGTCTCTAGTTAACTGGGAAGATAATGGGCACAAGACATGGATGCATGCATTTAATTGTATAGTCTAGGTTAGACCGACTATCTATTGCATGTGTACTCAAAAAGGTTGGGTTAGCCATTCTACTTGTTGTATACTAGTTGACTAAGTCTGTAGAATGGTAATTCCAATGCATGGTTAGGTTAATTATATTTGAATTAAGTTATTAAATGCTGGTGGGAGAAATTAACTAGGGAATGTTATAGGTTGTATGTAGGACTAGCTTCTTTCGACAAATTTATAAAATTTTGTTTAATGATGATGATAGTGTAAATTATGATAATGTATTCTTATGAGAGTGATTGCAGATTTATACATATGACTCATTTTTCTTCCAAGATTAGAGTTATTAGGAAAAGTATAGCATATAGTAATATTTATTAACCCTTCTTATGAAGGATATCATGTATAAATTTGTGAGATGGATATGGATTCTCTAACTAATCGTCTTACATTAATAAAGGAATGTGATATTTCCACAATGTTCTAAAGTGGTAATTAATTATGCATGCAGACCAATTATGGAAATAATGTTTCCTATTGTATGACTAATGGTTCAAGTATCTGTGTTTGAATAACATTTCCTCCACCTAGGCTAATCTAGCTATAGTGATCCTTAGATTAATGTACACTAATGGTTGTAGGGATTAAACCAGAGATTTTGTATGTACATACCATCATAACTTTTAATGATCACATACAGCGGACTTATTAATGAATCTAAGGGCCCATATAAAGGAACCAGTAAAAATAGTTAATGCGTAATTTGCGCTATGGCCCTAATTGTAATATTGCTCAGGTAGTATTAGAGGATAAGATCCACAATTATGGGTAATATTTCATTGTGAATGAACAAAAACTTTACCAGAATAAGGAGCCTAGTAGTTAATTTTCAGGGTAGGCTCAGGAAGTACGTTACATAGATAATGTAAATGTGATTTGAATAAATCCTACCTAATTTACTACTTAATAATTGAATTACAAGATTGTAAACGTGATTTGAATAAATCCTACCAAAGTTACTTCTTATTAATTGAATTACAAGATTTTATTTGGAGGGGCGGAAATATAAATTGTCAAACTTTGGCATATAACTATGAATACAATTGTACTTTGTAAAACAATTTCATAGAATAATCATTTTCTATTATCTTACATATATAAAAGATATATATTAATCTTATCCATATTATATTAATATCAGTTTAAATATTTCATAGTATACTTTATATATATCATGCTAGTAAATTTTATATGCAAATTTTCTAAGAGCATATTCCTTTATTTTAATACATGAAAAAACATTACACATTTCTTGTATTAAATTATGAAATATACCCTCCCATACACTTTTATATAGAAATAAAATATACTAAACATAAACAATAAATGAATAAGATATCTAACAATTATATCTTAACTTATAGAATAGATAATAAATGAAATATTATCCATCACATCATAACTTAATGTATCTAAAGTGAATGGTTTCCCAACACAAAATTGAAGTATACAAATGAAAAGAGATGATGCCCAAATGCAAAGAGAAGGATTTTAATCAATGTTTCTTATATTGGTATAGATGTTAATCTAGTGGTTTTCTTGGGGTAGTTTAATTGGCAATGCCGTGGAAATGAAGTTTCACGGAACCGAAAGTCTTGGGTTCAAATCTTGTGCTATCCCAAGATGAGAAATTGGACATGATAAAGATGTAGTCTTATCAAGCTTATTTTTTTTAATAAAAAAAATGAAAGCTATCAATATAGTGGTGATAGCATCAACAATAAGATATCAATAAGCTTATTTTTTTAATAAAAAAAATAAAAGAGGTCAATATATAGTGGTGATAGCATGAGATATATTTTGTATTTCATGTAACTTTAAAATACAATATTATTAAAAAGTTATGTAATCCTAATTTAAAAATGAAAAATTATAAACATTTTATATTTTCATTTTTTTTTTTTAATTAAGGTATTTGTTAAAATTTAATAAATAATTCTTTTACAAATACCAGTTTTATATGGATAAAGTTGTCATTTTCACCCTAATCGGGTCGCCTGCCTGATAATCTGTAGTATACAATGTGTCATATTAACATGTTAACATCGATATAATTATCGGATCAGCCGCCGGATAATCTATAACATACGGTGTGTCATATTAACATGTTAAGCTCGATATATAATTATCAATTACAAATATTTATTTATTTAAACCAAAAATAGCAACGATCAACCTTAAGTGTATATCTTTGATATTAAGATTATTAAAAATTCTAAACTGTAAAACTTATTCTAGAATTTTATATATTTCATTTAATGATATATGGTGAGTGAATTCAACAGAATGTGCTTTTTCGAATAGAAGGAAAGGTTGGGATAACTTAGAATCTTAATTTTAATCAGGGATCGGACGGAAAGGAAAGTTCATGCCAAATGACAACGAAGAACAGTTACCAGATTTTTGTTTTTTCCATCAAAATGTGTACGAATCTCTATTAGTGTGAAAATTAAATGCAAATAATCCATATGCGAATATTTATTTTACAGTGGCCGACACTTGGAAATAGAAATGGAATACTTTACGGGACAAATCTTCCAGCCAACTATCTCTAGTAGCTTCTAAGCGCTCTGTTTTATTTCTGAAAAGACCTGTCCTGAGGCTAAGTACGTTGAAAAAATCACTGCATTTCTATAGAATCCATAATTTCCATCCTGGGGATCTTACTTACTGGTTTGTAACATTTACCAAAACTTGTGACTGCAAACCTCCACATGGTATCAGAGCCTGGACCAGGTTCAATTCCCCCGAGTTGTATCATGTTCATAATGCCCAAATTTCTTGCAATAATAGCATTGGACATTAGATTTTCTCCATGTTCTGCTTCTTTGTATTTGATTTTGTGGAGGTTTCCATTGCTCTATTGCAAGATGATTTTGTGATCATCTTCTTCCTCTCTTGTTTCCGCCTCTATATCATGTGCCCCTCCCTTTGCCAAGAGAGCAATCCCTTTGCCAAGAGGGAGCATTGCTCTGAAAGCTTGTTCCGTAGAATCTTCTGCCAAGCTAAGTCTTGTTTCATGTGCTAGAAGTGATCGAGTTAATTGTTCTACTTAGAAAGTTATAAAATCGTTGGATTACTGAATGGTTTTTACAATCATGTCATATTTCTTTGACAGGGTTCCAAGGACTTTTTCAACAATTTTCTAATCTGTAGTGGTTTCACCAATGAGTTTGATGACTTGAGTCATGCACTGTTCCACATTCTATGTGTCATTCATCTTCAAATTGAGCTCTCAATGTCTGCAATTTAATAGTATTGACTGTATCATCATTACCTTATACACAACTTTCAGGATTTCACAAACTACTTTTGTTGTGGATGGTTCAATTATCTTGTCAAAGGTAGATTTATCCACTGAATTTTGTATCCAACATTTCACTCTATGTTCTTTCTTTCGGGTTATTGTTCATGGTTGTTATTTTTTCTTGGGTCTGCACTACGTAACCACTGTGCAACATATCACAACACTCTTGGGCTTGCAGAGATGACTTCATTATTAATTATCATATCACAACACTCTTGGGCTTGCAGAAATAGATTTATTATTAATTATCAAAACTCTTAACTTTTACCTAACAAAATAAAATTTTGTGGCAAAAAAATACAAAAAACTAAAAAGACAATTTTTATGGCAAAACTTTACTTTTACAATTTCATTTCAAGAATTTAAAAAAATCAATTCAAAAAAATTTCACACCCTCTTTTCTTTTAACCCTTTACAAATTCAAAAAAAAAAAAAAAAATTAAAAAAAAAATTAATAACAGATCCTTTTTCTCTAAATTAATATTTTATTTAAATAAACACTTTTTTCCAATTATTTTAAATAAAAAGACGACTAATGCAAAAT